>PEGC01000106.1:0-28932 GCA_002921095.1 Cladosporium sp. SL-16
CTTTGTGCGTTCAACGGATCCAGTCAATTCCAATAATTAGAGTACTCGCTGTTGTCGTGTTTTCGCTTATCACGGGCAAGCTGCGGCACCTCCTTGTATGAAACTGACCGGATCACGTGATAGAGTCTCCCTCGAGATGCCTCTGCCTCAGGAAACAAAGGTACGAGTCAGGGAAGCAAGCGGAGGCCCAGCTTACTTCGCACTTTGCAACCCAACGTAGCTCGAAGAGCTACGTCCTGTCGATTGGACCAACGTTAAGGTTGGCTTTCAGCCTGTAGTTAGTTCTGTGTCCGATCCGTCTCGCTTCTATACCTACTCTCTTTATATTCCGCCTCTCGCCTATAATGATATTAGCTATTAAATAGTATTTAAACGGACTACTTCGTTCGTTTAGTAATATCGAACTTGAAAAGATAAACATTTTTCCCTCTCTATTGATTAAACAAATGAAGTCAGCTGTCTGTTTAGTGGTTTTGCAAAAATATGTAGGTTAGTAAACATTGATATTGAGCCTAGTGCCAAGTCCTTAGGGTTTGGTTTGGGGTCGAAGCTTCGAGTAGAGTGCCTGAGTCAAGCGCGGGGAAGGGCATGGTGGGCTACTTTCCGTTGCTGTGTTGGCCAACGCGCTCCCAAATTAGCGGTGCCCACAAGGCTATGCGAAGATGGCCAAACGGCGCATCAAGAATTTGCCACGACTACTCGCGATACAGACATTTACGGAAAGCCTGCTGAGCTGACATTTGCTAAATAGCGAATGATTCCCGGCGTCAGGCCCCGATTTTCGGGATTCATACCGACCCCACCGCACATTCACACGAAGAGCTACATTGCCAAGCAGGGTCGGATCTGCTGTCACTGAAGTGAAGACGAGGAACACATGCTGGGTCTTTCGCCCCTGCCACGACAACCCAGTGCCGCAGCCTTTCTTATTCATAGAAACGGATTCGACCACATCCGCCATCCGGCACGCACGAAGCCGTCACAACTACGACTAGAAGGGTTGTCGGCACGAGACGTCTAGGCGAAGGAGGAAACAAGACGCAGAAGACATTCAAGATGCACTCAAGCAGCTCCGGGACGAAGAGGAGGTGGCGTGTGATTTGGCAGGCTGGAAGCGAGCTTATCTGCGAGGGATCGAGACGGACAACCAGTCTTTGAGGAGTGCGACCTCTCTAGCCTGGAGAGACCTCAACTTCGACCACTGCATGTTCCGCCGCGCAGCTGCGCGTCAGAACTGTTCTTCTCGGCTTCAGGCCGATGTACGAAGCGTATAGTGGTATAGCGATCGTCAAAGAACCGCTGACCATCGTGCGCGAATTCAAGACCAGTGATTGTGTCGTTTACTTCATGGTAGGCAGCGCTTCGCACAACGACATAGCACTTCATGAGATAGCCAAAGAGTTTGACGTTGACCTACTGCAACAGCGCATACGTGTAATGCACATATCCTCAACTTGGTAGCTAAGGCTATACTATTTGGTATCGACAGCAACTGTATGGCGGACGCAGCCAAAATGGCATCGCAGCTCAATGCTGCCCGACTCGCCAAAGCATCGCTGAATACAATGCAGCCGGCAAGGTCAAGCCCCGTCCTGCGGATCATACCTTATAGCGCAAAAGAGGAGGCGTTGGGTCGATGTCACAATCTTGTATATTACATCAAGAGATGTCTGAAAGTTTAGTTATGGCCACGAACACCCATTCAACCATATCGTTGTTCGTTACGTATATAAGCTCATAAGCGTAGGCTTTCGTCCTACTCGTGCTTCCGTCCATCAAATATCACTAGGGAAAAGACGGCTCCCTAGAAGTGACTTCACAACATGCCAGCTACGTTCCGCTATCCCTTCCACCTGATTTGCGTCTCGGAGCCAATCTAGCATTAGCTGGATTGTTTCCTCAATCTCCTGTGGCGTTATTGATTCGCACTTAACGATGCGCCTCAAGCTCTTATTAGTCGAACATAGGTCCAAGATTAGCAACATACCCATGAATTGCTGCAGCCAAGCCCACATGTGCGGCGCGGCACAAGACGCTCCTTGTTTCTAGGTGACGTCAAGATAAGAGGCCGCAGGCAGACTGACTTGATAGCGAGTGCGCAGTAGTGACAGTCTTCTGCTAGCATCATGTCCGGGAAGTGCAGAGCCTTATAGACAAATGGCCGGTACACTACAAATTGGGCGTAGTAGAATCGGGTACGCAGCTATGCGGTTATGATGTCCAGGTTGTACATGTGACTGGTCGGTATCTGACTACAACCAGCGCTGAAGAGTGGCTCGTCAGGCCTCTAGTCGGTCACGTTTGTTACTGGGACGTCGAATACGTCTTTGTCATCCCGTTACAACGGCTAGGGAAATAGAGTACGCCAGCTATCGAGCTGTCTTTCTGGTTCATAGAAGAATGCTAAAGGAGATCCGCCATAATAGTCCGATATTCCGGATTGGGAGACGGACGTAGCGGGCTCATCGAAGTCATCGCTGCCATTTTATTTGTGAACCAGGAGTTCGGCGCGGATTGTGTTCCGCTCGTTAGCGTAAATCTCTTCGTGTATTCTAGATATAAGCCGGGGAGAGTGATCATAGTAAGGGAATGATATTCGTGGTAGTCAGCGCTTCTTTCCCGCATCGTCAACCAAGGGAAGTGGCGAGGTAAACCCTTCTCTCTAGTCTTACAGTTTCCGGAAGTGCGGTAATAGTGCTGTATCCTCTAGAGAATATATCTGGGTTTGTGGCAGATTGAGCTCGAGATGGAAAAGCTTTACAGTAAGAACGCAGGTCTAGTACGCACGCGTCAGTAGGTCGACGTTTGCGGATGACCAATCGATCGCCTGACAGCGTACGAGCACTTGGCAAGCTGAAGACGCGGTTACCGTTGAGCGCCAAAGTCGAGATGTCGGGCAGTCGACTGGTAGTACGTCGCCTGCAAAAGCAGAATCTGGACATGCTCTAGGCTGCACTGCATGACCACAAAGCCCAGTCTTCTACACGCCTCATTGAATAAGCTAAGCCCTGGCGGCTGGTCGAATGAGCCGCGACGAAAACCGCTTTGCCTTCTGTTGACCACACTAAGCGGCCAGTAGAAGACACCTTCGATGGCGACCTGACCAAGTGCAAAGACAAGTAGTGCATGCACACTGCCGAAATCGCCATCTTTGCAACCCTCCCGCAGCAATCTTTCAACAACTTCGTTCATAAAAGCCTCCTGGTCTAGCAGGGGGTACAGCACATTGAACTTATTGAAGTACGCATCGGTATACTTTTGCACCTGCTGTACTGTGAGGGCTGGAAAGCAGACACTGCTTGGACGGTCATGGTCTACGTCTCCGAAACCAACAGCGGAGCTATAGAGGCCGGTAGCGCACTGAAGAGGATTCGAGTGCTTCGAGAGATCTCCTTCAATGAACCAAGCCGTGCCTTTCTGTAACATAAACTGCAGGCCTGAAGCAGGTTTCATGCTGGAATCGGAGTTAATCAGGTTGTTATAGACGTAAGGCCACGCCAAAGTTCTGTACGGAACGGTCAAAGGGTCATAAGGCTAATATAGTCCTGGCGGGACGTCGACCACCAAACGCAGAGGAGGTAGGTGTGTCACTGAACCCCGTGACGAAGAGCCCAGACTGGTCTCTTGGAGCTGCTGCTGTTGCTGTTGCTGATTTAGAGAGGCATCGATGTTGATCGCGTCTCTCATCTGCTGGACAAATGCGCCCGCATCGTCGCCGTAGGTGTTTACGCGTATGCGGCGAACGATCTCCTACGCCTCGGCTTCCGACCGCGAGTGAATGAGGACAAGCAGCTCGCGTGCCTCATCAAGTTCTTTCCCAAGCGTATGGTTCTTGCGGTGCAGAGCCGACCACCGGCTCTCACCTTCTTCGGTGTTGTATTCGCACTCTTTCCGTAGTGCTTGGCATTGTGAGCATGTTGGGCTATTGGTGCTATTTTAGATCACTTGTCGCGCTTGCGATCCGGGCTGGGGGTGATACCGTATGCCATCACACTATGAAAAAAGTCAGCTTTGCTCGCCGCTGTCAGAAGATGGTTGTGGCAATGCTTACTTTTGACTTGCTCTTTCGACAAGATGCGCAAGCGCTCTCTACCAGCGCGCGCTTTAGCTTACCGCCAAGTATAGGAGGCGGCTCCTGGTATCGACTCAGCATACTTCTCTGTGTCCTTCTACTGCTCGTTGTGCCCAATTGTGCGGCCCTGGCACAGCTCCCCTTGTGGTAGCCTCGTGTTACTCATAGGAGCCGCCAAACTCTTGAACCTCGCCTTGGTGCGCGAGCAAAAGTCGCGGAATTTAGCGCTATGCCCGTGAGCAACGGAAAATCTTGCAGGTCGCTGCGTTATGGTATGAGAAGAGCTATGAAGCCTCTGATAGGCCCTTTTCACTGCGTTTGTAGCTTATAAAGCAGACATGTGTTGAGTGCTTGAAGAGCATAGATGACCAGAGATGCATGCATCGGCAAACTAGGAGATAAGATGAAGTGCAGGTATGACTACAGATGTGGTGCATAGCGAGTGGATTGTTTACTGTGGGTAATGTTTGTCTTTCGGAAAGTCGGTCCCCACCCAAGTAGAAGATGTTCTGGTCTAGCTAGAACCCTATTTCCCAGACATTCTTGTTCTTCCATCCGTGCTCTCGGGTTGTCTTTGATGCTACAATTCTGCTCACCATCCCAAATTGACCAAGACGTGACTACACATTTGGGTTTGAGGTCCTGCTACCTTTTGACTCGTTCGCAAGGTCACATCTACAGAATCTTCTACTCTCCTCGCTTCTTCCCCTCATTTCATATTCCAAAGGCTGATCATCTCCACTACCAGAGATGCGCGCTGTCTAACCATGTTGCCAGCCTTCCGTACTCATAACTGGAGGCACATACGTTATCCTTGCTGTCGCAGCCACAGCCGCGTAAGACTTGTCTCTGTGAGCTCATTGCATCGAGTGACCTCGCCTTATCCTACGTGGCGAAGCTGCTTGCCTAAGCTATTGAATCTCTTCGGGTTTTCCTCTTCGTTTTCTGCCTCTTTCCACCTCAGATGCAAGCTGGCGTACCAAATTCTACTGACTTGTCCATACCTGGATGTCAATGTCTAACGTCTGCAGTGTTTGATTGTACTGTACCCGACTTGCCGAGTCTGCAACGGAGTCGTGACGGGTATTTACCAGGTGCGATTCATCTCATCGACAACTCTGTGTATAGATCTTCCTGCGAGACTGGAGAGCTCGTCGCGCTCTTGTGCGCCTCGCGCATGAGACACGGCTCTTGCTCATTGTGTGTATCGAGTCGGCGTTTGCGCCGCGTTCGCTGTGGTGGGTATGTGTTGCCTGCTGGCATGCGACGCGCGTAGGCTTTGTCGTGCCATTTCAGAGATTTCCCGGCGGCTGGAAAGCGAAATAATTGGCATGTCAGGCGTTACTGATGGAAAAGACGCCGTTGGTGATGACTTTGTGCGAGGCTACCGTGTGGCTCACCGCGTTCCTTGCTATCTTGTAGCGCATCTTGGTTTCACTTTATCTGCTCAATTAGTTACGTCATTACCACTCGAAGGTGTGCGCTTTTCCTTCAGAGCCACTGATACGCTCAACAGAGCTTTATCGTGAATCATGCGCCAACGTGGATCTTGTACGTGACGGGATGCCCCGCGCACTTTGCCGAGACGGCATTCCTTTCATAACCAATCCCACAACTGTAACCGCTCAACCAAACCAGGGTCAGTATTGTATCTAGACAACGTACGTTTCTACTTCCACTTGGCACTTTGGCATATCATGGCCAGGCTTTCCGCATCTGTGACGGCGCCGGATCGTTGCCAGGTATTGATTGCTAGATAGAGTTGGCATGCTCTCATTCATAGGGTAAGGCAACGAGTTTATCCTTATGCGCTATTTCACCCATCCAATACCGCTTGTTTACTCTCCTTCATCGCGTGAAACGTCTGCAATATTGACCTTGAACCATTTAATCCCCATCTCATATCGTGATTCCAGAATACCGAAGCGGTGCGAGAACCCACGACTAAACCTATAGAAGACCTTTCTCTTGGGGCGAAACCGAGGACTGAGCGTGCCCGTCGTGAGAAGGCGCAGGATAGCATGAGTTGATCAACACTACGGGCTCAGGGGTCGGTGGCTCAGTCGTGCACCAAAAAGCTGTCATAGGTGCGACTGTTGCATCGTAGAGTCACCCCACCAACCGTGTGAGGCAAGGCGGAAGCTCTGCAATGATTTTGAGGATGGTAGTTGCGTACATGCTTGCGGAAGGAGGCTATGCTGTCGCTGCAGGTGATCTCTATTAACGATCGTATGTCTGATGTGGCAGAGCAAAGCCCCAATATCGCTGCCCCAATTGTCGGCTCGTATGCAGCGGTAGATTTCCTGGGATTCGCCTTCCGTGCTGCACTGAATCAGGTTGAGCAGTTCGCGCGCCTCGTCGCGCTCTCGGACAAGCTTTCTATGCTTGCGGCATAGGGTCGACCATTCTTGCTCGCTCTCTTCGGCATCATCAAAGCATTCTGCGTGTGGTTCTTGGCAAGGGGAGCGTATTGCACTGTCCGTGTGTTAGCTCGCTTAACCATAAGTCAGGCATTGAAAAGCTGATAGTAAGCTTTCATACTGTGATATGCTGCTATCACCGCTGTGGCTGCTCTTAGCCGATAGTGATGCTTGCCCAGTCATGGATGCTTTACTTCCTTGTGAAACGAGTCGTTCTGTTTCTGTCAAGCAACAAACACAAGACGAAACCCTTGTGTGAAAGAGCAGCCGCAGCAGTGAGAACGTCAGAGCTTCTGAATGAAGCACTGGCTGTGGGGCCTAGCTACTGTACATGAGAGGGTACAGCGGAGCTGCTGCTGGCTCCGACAGCTGATCACGACAAAGGAGTAGCCAGTAGAGAGTGGGGCCCAGTTTACAAACACTGGTTGGTTGGAGCGTAGAGGCAGGCTATGGCTCGGGGTAGCATTAGGAAATGCAGGCCTGCCGTCGATGGCTGAGAATACATGCGGCACAATGTGTTTCAGCATGTAGAGCAACGATCTCAAGCATTGCGACTGAAATGGCTGTGTTTAACATGCCTGGCTGCCGACCGCCGCTGAGACCGCAAGGTTGTTTTTATCTTTCTTCGCCCTTCCTCGGCCGCTTGTATCGAATCTGTCGGACTCCACTCCGACGGCTGCAGGCTCGTGTTGGGAATAGGCACGTAAAGCTTTGCCGACTCTCTGCCGCAGGTCGCTAAATCGAGATTTAGCGTTCTCAGGTGTATCACGAATGGAAAAACGCCACAAGCCGTTGCGTGATATAATTGTGCGTAACATCGGATCTATGGCATTTGGAACGCCACGCTGGCACCGTCACGTGCGATCAAGCGACGCATGCGTATAGTGGCTTGTCTGCTTCCATCTGGTCTGCGACTCTCAAGTTGCCCTGACAAAGTTAGGGGCGCGAAGCTCTGGGGCACGACTTGTTGGGGCGGCTAGGTGATACGGATCGTGGATCGCGGATCGAAAGGACAGCGCTTGTTGCCCATCGAGATCGTGTAGGAGTTTTGCAGCCTTTGTCAGCCTGAGATTGTGTCATCCCATTCACGCCCATGGCTCTTCCATTTCGAAGCTCGTGCACACTTCAGTTCATGTGTGCGTATCTGATACCATTGAAGCGTTCTTATCAGGGTCTCTTCGGTCTTTCCAGCAATATGCGAGCTTCTGATAACGCCAAGGCCAGGCTCGGCTAACTGGATTCAGCGTGACCGCCCAGCCATAAGAATCTCGACGCGAGTGCTGATGAATGTGCGTAAGGAACACAGCCATTTCTGCTTTTCGGCGTGAGAACCAACTCAGTGGTCGGTGTGCTCTTCTCGGTGGTCTGCGAGGCGACCTATTCAAGCCGCTTCGTGGCCGTTCAGTGCTCTCAAGTGGCAGCACACAACCCTGTCCGTGGACGTGGCGAATCGTACGTATCGATACATCTCTTCCGGGCAGGGGATATTCCACTGATCAATGACGCGATAGCGTCGGCAGTATTAATGAGCCCTATGGTAAGCCAGCTCGTACGTTGTGTGAATCTCACCTCATGCTAGGAGAACTAGCACTGCTCGCCAGCCTGGCGGGAACAAGATGATCTGGAAAGCCATATTGCTTAGCAAAACCTACCTGGAGCACATACTCGTGTAGGCATTGCGAAGCAACTGGGTCGGATGCACCCTTGACACCGAGCAAGAGTGGATCGTTTATCTTGTTCCTGCGCCTCGGTGTCCTTCACCTGAGCAGATAGCTGCGTAATCGCATCTGGATGCTCTGTCCTTTTTGCAGTAGGGTCGCCTCGGGTCAAACCCCCCGTGACTCGCGAGAAGTAGCAGTCCACGTCGCCTCAACAAATCTGTAATTCTGCTGAGACAGCTCAGTATACTGAGGACGCGCCAAACCTTCTCCATCGCGTAGCTGGGTTGCATCTGGAGCTGCATGCTGTTCGCTGTCTTTTGACTAGGACAACGAATTTGCACCATGAACACACCCTTTCGGAGATGCCACAATGCGGGCCACGTCTCATGCCCACAGCGCTGGGGGCCCTCCAAGCCGATGCTCTAACAAGCGGCTTTCAGCTTCTTGCTTGACACACTAGATGTAGCGGGAACAGCTGTGTCCGACCCGGCGGTATTGATCAAGCTTCGTCATTCGAAACGCTCTTCCAGAGACAAGACGCCCGTCAGATCGCTAGTATAGACCTCGCTGAGCAGCACATCATTCAATTTGGCACGCCAAATCGCGCCCAGTAGAGTCCACCTTCGCCAACTCTAAATAACACTCTTCTCCACGTAACGCGATACCAGCGAATAGGGTGCGCTAGACAAGACCTGTGCCATACTAGAGTATCTCTGCGTCGTCTGCGGATGCAGAAGCCGATCGACTTGCTGCAGCGTTTGGTCTCATCGGCGGCACCTCGACTACCGACCGCAGAGGTGGAAGTCTTATAACTGAGCCGAGAGCCGAAGGGCCCAGACTGGTAGGTTGACCACGCTGTTGTTGTTCCTGTTCCTGATGCTGACGCTGGATTTGCTCTAGGATAACGCCGGCATTGCACTCGTCTCTTATTTGCCGTATAAATGTGCCCATATCGTCACCGTGGGTGTTCCTGCGTACCCGGCGGAAAAGTTCCTGCGCCTCAGCCTCTGACCGCGACTGTATGAGAGCAAGTAGCCCGCGCGCCTCGTTCCGTTCTGCTTCCAGCATACGATTCCTGCGATGTAGAGCAGCCCATCGGCTCTCGCCTTCTTCGGTAGCGTAATCGCAGTCTTTCTCCAGCGCTTGACAGAGCGAGCATGCCGGGCTATTCGTGCTATGTCAGGTCATCTGTCACACTTGCGAAGGCGCAGAGGTTGGAGCGGTACCGTATGCCGTCGCACTGTGAGCGAGATCAGCTTTGCCCGCCTTTGCCAGTGGTGGTTTGACTTGCCCTCGACTTCCTTTCCCGACAAGATGTACAAGCATTCTCTATCTGTGTGCGCTTGGGCTTGCTGCCTCCTGGGTGGGGTGGCTTTTGGTTGTGCTTCGGCTTTTTCTCCGGCACTTTACTGCCGCCTTTCGCAGGCAAGTGTTGTTGTCCGGACATGGCTCAAGCGTTTCGGTTTGGTGGTGTGATTGCGAGCCGTTGTGTCCTTGATGCCTCAACACGATGTGTGGAGCCAAATTGGGGCGATGTTACTGTGTCAGCAGGCAAAGGAGCGTAACATTAAGGACTGCTTTGGGATGTGACAGGATCTGTGGAGCCGCTGACAGGCCTTCGTATGGAGGTTGCTGCCTGCGTGGAAAACGTATGTGTTAGCCGGATGGTCACCGATGATGCGGCCTTGGCAGGCCTGAACGTTTAGCGATGCATTCACTGTCAGGCATCTCGTCCGCATGAGTAGAGGTGTTGCTCAATACGTGCAAAGGAATAGTGAAGTCAAACCTGTGCAAATGGATCTGCATACGCGGCTTGGAATGCATTGTGTTGAACTTCCAGGAAATATTTTTCTGTCGGGGTCTCGGCCATCCCCACCGATGACTGCCCCTCGAGAACGGAGGACGTTTCGCCACGTCGAGCCCCATTCGCGCAAACCCGATCTCACGTGGCCGTGCTGCTTCCGGCCACTCGGCCACTCAGCCGCCTTTCTATGAGGCTTGGGAAACTGATCTGGCAACACATCTATCTATACTGCTTTCGAAGGCCATCTTTAGTGGTATATTCGCCACCGTTTACACAGAATTTCTAGGAGCCACATCGGGTGCGTTAAAGTGCATTGTGTGAAGACTGTGTATTTTGGGATGATTCATACGTATCTCGCCACACCATTTAGACGTCTAACCGAACTTTGGAACGGAATGCGATGATGGTGAACGAGCAGTATACGGGAAGCGGGCCAATTGTCTCCGTCGCCGTGTTTGGTGGTCCTATCAAGCGGCAAGAGAATATATCAGGTAGGCGATTTGAAGCAACAGACCCAAGAGATGATCGCGAAGTACGCTTATGGTCCCTGCTACCATCGCAACGGCAGATCCCGCTGAACTGTACGCAAATCCTACGGTGAGAAGTCCGATAGGAGCTCAGCTTTTCACAATGACATCTTTGCACGACCATGTCAAGAACGTCTCAGTATCTCAGAGCCACAAGCGTAGAACAAAAAGGCCGTAGCATGTCTTCTGACAACATGTATGAGTCAATACCAAAGAGAAAGACTCGTCGTTGTCAATCGATACGAGACACAAGGGATGTTTGTGAGAGGCATGAACAATCCGGAGTAGACTCCTAGGGATTGGGAAATATGCTGATCGATGCTCTGTCATTGTTGTCACTGCGCATAACGTTGGAATTAATCAGATTGAAGTCATGCTAGAGAGTTATTAGCTTGATCGAAAGTCTGGTTGAAGCTCTTCCCTGACTGACAGACAGGCCCCGCAACAGCCAACATTGGTTGGTTGATGGCATTTCAATATTTGGCCGATGAGATGAAGCTTCGTCACACTTTTCAACACACAACCAGCAAGATAACGAGGCCCATCTGTTATAAGTGACTGCATATTGGTGGTGATTTTAACTGTTATCTGACTGAGAAGTGGAACCCCTATATCACTGCAATATTGTTTGACTGGTTGAGCTAGGTTGGAAAATTCTCCTACTACAAGTCCGGACAAACTATGGCTCGTTATCCGTAACACCCATAGTGGTCTTCTATGTGTGACTCAACACATGTCTTTCAGGCGGCGATCGTCGGAGCGAGGGTTGCTCTTAGCCGGTGTAAGTGCAATAGGCATTAGCGTAGGAGGGAAGAAGAAACAGACGGGTCTGACTCTTCCTGGAAATGGCTCCCAATGTCGAGCGATCTTTGCTCGATGGTTCTGGCGCTTTCATAGGCTCAAGATCACCAAGTAAACCCAACCCTAGCCCTTGTCACAAAATTAAACAGCCAATCGGATAATCACGCTCGGCTTCTTTCGACTGCTGACAGGTATTTTCATACGTACATGAGAAACCTGGTGATTCTGTATCTCCATATTCCTGGCTCAGCAGTGTTCGTGGACCACTTTACGTCACGCACTGAGATCCCGTCCGCATCCCGTCAGGTTCGGACGGCATGCTGCTCACGTTCCACGACGTTCGGTGGAAACAGTGAAATATGCAATCGAACTACGAAAGTGGCTACAGGACGGTCTTCAAAAGTTATCCGTTGCTCTTGATAGATCTAACATTGATCCACGAATGCGAAGAGGGGCCAAGAAAGTCAACGCCAAGGATGGCATAGCTACTAGCTATGAGCAGCTGAGACGAATTCTAGCGACAGCTTGCGTTGTTCGGCAATTCTAGTCCGTGGGCAAGTTGTCTGACGTGTCTCTAGATCGGTCAGAAAGCGGGATATTTCTGAAACTTTGCCGGGGTCATGGTTCCAGTCTGAGTTGCGCAGACCGGCTGGACGTTCGATGGATTGTAGGCCCAGAGGTCGCTGTCGTGAATGGGATACCTGCTTCGGAGCTGATTCGAAGTGTTGTTCGGCGTGCTTGTAGACGTGTCTACGTGATCATTAATTAGTGAAGGCGCCTCATCGGCTTCAGTATTGGATGCAAACACTCCACCGGCTTCTGCGATGCCGATCTCGAGTCAACTTCTAGCGCAGCGCATCGACTGGCCTAAGTGATGTGCACTTTTGAGGCTGCATTCCACTAGCTACCATTCGTCTGGCTGAACTTAATTAGCGCTTACATTTAATGCTCGTGCCATGATTCGCAAAGATGCTGCAGTCCCAAGGCGAAAGACTTGGATAGGCGCGTACATCCCTATCATTGCACAAACGAAGTGATCCTTCAGATTCGCCGGATTTGACTGCCTCACATGCAACGACTCCCCAGAATGAGGCAGCTAGGCTGTCATCGCTTAAGCGAATGTGACGAAGGTGACACTTCGCATAAGGCGGCTCCAACCGATGCTTTCGTCATCACGACCCACCCAAAAAGAAGAAATGTCAAGCCTGACAGCTCGCGGAGCTACCTCCTGGAATCTCTGCGGCCCCGCAAGTAACTGGTGGCCAGCCCGTTCGGTGTAAGCGATGCTTTCCGCCGTCATTGCACACGAGTTGCCGGAGTCAGCTCCTATGCATGGTCGTCTGGGTGTACACTTCCCCACTCACTAGCCCTGCCGCCCGTCAACGATTCTTGGCTTACGTACCTTCCCGTACAATCACGGCCATCATGGCTGCATGAGGAGGTGGTAGAAATCTCGAGATTTAGGAGATTCTCGGCTGACGCATATGTACGGTACACGACGCGACGGATGAGATCGTGCAAGGGTGACAAGCGCACGATTCGGTTTCAGTGCGCTTCCTTGGTTTTGTGCTTTAGCCAACTCCAAACTCGATTGATTCCACGAGTTGCTAACATTTGCTAAAGGGAAAAACTGGGTAGACCACTTGTTTCATTCAGACAGTCTTGCTCGGTTTTTGCTAACAAGACTTCCGCAAATTTTTTCCCGAGACACAAAGACACCACGCCGGAACGTCCGCCTAGTCCTGGTATCGACGGACGTGATGGCGTATGTAGGGGAGTCTGCAGAATCGAGCGGAAGACCTTATCGTCGCACAAGAGCTTCGATAGCAGGGCAAGCTTGTGAGACGTGCCGCCACCGGTGTGTATCGTTCGGCTTGAGCACCGCCACGAGTGAAGATATGGTAAGCGCTGACGCATCCCTCAGGAAGACTAAATGTGATGAGCAAAGGCCAAAGTGTGAGTCTTCAGTCAGCACCAACGGTGATATCTGGGCTCACACACAAATAGGCCGTCTTTGTCGAAGACTCAATGTGGCTTGCGAATATCGAGAACCTGCACCAACGAAGTAAATTCCTCGAAACAAGTCGACCAACCACAAACCGATCGAGTTTCCACGCAAGTACTAACACCGAGCACCAGGAAGGACAACACTATGGTTCATATTCTCGATTCTCTAGCACGATTGGAATTAAGATTTGACGATTTTGCGTCGCATCGCAGTCCTTCGGTATCGGACGCCTCCGCTCCAACGCCAAACACATCTCGAAATGTTCAGCCTCTCTGGGACTCTCCACGGGTCGATGATGTCAAGAATGTACCTGGTGGCGGCCCCTTGCCGAAAACCTACCCTCCATACCAGGACTTGACAGTTCCCCACAACGTCTTGTTATGGCCAAATGTTAACGCCCTGATTGCCAATACCAACATACAAGCAGCATCAGATGTCCGGTGTATCTCTGAGATGGGGACGCCATGGCTTATCGGGCTGGAAATGGCCAAGAATAATCTACCACTTTCATGTGGCCACTGTCTATCACATTCGGGATCAGGTTGCTGGTCGGATGATGGTAGTTTCCGCAACCCTACATCTCCTCTTTTGACCGCTGGGAAGGCTAAAGAGTACGCCGATGCTTACTTTGACACATTCGGCGTGCTGTATCCTTTGCTCGATCAAGACGTATTCATGGCAGAAGTTGTAGCTCGAGTATTGCGGGAAGGCTATGTTGATGGAGATCTCGGTGCTGTTCTGGCGCTAACGGTCTTTGCTTTGGGACAAACAGCCATTGAGGGTACGCTTGGTGGATCAATCAGCAGTCACGAAGGCGTTCCCAGTGGTTTTCGTGGTGGCTCCGTTGAAAATCCGCCAGGTATTGAACTGTTCTGCGAAGCACGTCGACGACTGGGCTGCGTCGTAACCTCTTGCTCACTCGAGAATATTCAGATTTTATTGCTGCAGGGTACATACTACGGGGCCAACACGCGGCACCTGGACTTTTGGCGTTGTGTCACGGCGGCATCCATGGCATGCCAGATGCTAATTAAATGCCAAGTTGTTGATTGGTCATCACGTTATGGTGGTTTGCTGACGCGGGCTTATTGGGCTTGCAGTCTGAGTGAAAACCTGTTCTTCTTGGACCTCGGTTTGCCACAAACCGGCATACAGGCACTTGAGGACGACGTGCCTCTACCCTATTTTCGAAGGGCAACAGATCCAGAAAGCTGTACGACGAGCAACACAGAAATTAGCTCGCATTCTCAGTATCATTACCTTGCTATGATCACGCTGAGACGACTAATTATGCGGATCCACGATGTTGTCCACCAGTGTGCGTTCCGAAGACCGGCCTTATACACATAGGTCGTTGCTGATCAATGAGTAGCTCCTTTGCACAAAGCGAGATCCGAGGGGGATCATAGTAGGCCTCGAGTCACGGTCATTCGTGAGATGGCCAGTCAACTCGAATTATGGCGCACCCTTCTCCCCGAACCCCTCCAATGGCGCGACAACGATATGCTCGAGTTTCCAACTGGCGACCCAACTCACCGACGGCCTCAAGAAACTCTCTTTACCCGAACTCAGGGCCTGGCTCTCATAGATCACAGGTACAACCTTGACATCGCGATTGCACAGCTACGCACGCGGTTTTACTATGCGCGATTCATCTTGCATCGCCCCTTCATATACAAGGCACTACATTCACCCCTACTCATGACAAAAGACGACACGGAGTGCTGCGCGCTCGCGATAAAGAGTGCGTGTTTGTGGCCTTTAACTATGGCACCACCGAAAGACAAGAAACGCCTGGTTCCGCATCATTTCACGTGGACTCAAAACATCGTGAGCATATTGCTCATCCTACGCATGACGCGGGAGGAGGGTTTGTTGAAGCAGATATGTGAAGAACAGGTGGACCCGAGCGAACTGGATTCGACGATCGTGCTCATGCTTGAATGGGTCAAGGACGTCAAGCAACTGGATGCGATTGCGGAGTGGAGCTGGAAAGTGCTGGAGCCACTGTTTACTCAGATGCAGGAGTGATGGATGTCACTTGGAGGGTTGCACGAGTAGCTTTCAAAGATCATAGGATATTGCCTTTGGGTTCCTTAGGTCAAGAGATCTAGCCAGGATGCCAATGAGAAACGTTATATGTTGCTCCACAAGTGGAGTACCCTGTTTCCATGATCAGTGACCAAGGCGTTCAAACTTTGTAAGTTAGTAAAGTTGAGAACACCACGACTTGCTTGCGAATATCGCATGTCATGTTGTCCATTGGCTCCGATGATTTGTGGTGTACCTGCCCCTCGAGCTTAGTGTACCCTGTTTCCTTTCGCCTCTGTTTTCTCTCGGTAATGTAAGAGTAGATTGAATTTGCTCATTGCATTAGCTATGGATTATTCCTTATTCTGTTAGCGGCTTGCATCCATACAGCTGCCTCCGGAAAGATTTGAGCCTCGGGCGAATTTAGCGGCATCAATGGCGATGACAAACCAGTATTGAGTATTTCTCGCGATAGACTATTGCCCAAGCTGGCACTCCATATCCGCTAACAAGCACTGAATTTCCCATGCGCACTCTACCTACATGAAACTACCGGATCTGTGGAATCTCGAGCATGCTTTCCATAGTACGTTGGTTGTTTCCACCATTTCGGCCCTGGTATAATCTCCACTCTTTGCTGCCTCTCAACAGAGTTCGGCCGACCTGCAAGCCAAAAAGCCTCCAAGTCTGCAATGTTCCGTTCGGAAACAGTGGGGCCCATGCTCCGCCACTGTACCAAATTCATCTGTGTCCAGTTTCGTGGGTTGGCACTGGCAATGTCCACAGCTGGAAAGAACCCGTCCAGCTCGACACCTTCGAGGTCGAGGTTGTCGCCACCCCAGCGCGCAAGCTCTTCTTCGTCGTCGCCGCAGAGGCAGCCGAGGAGGTGCAGATCGCGTAGTGTGGAAGAGTGTTTGAGTAGGAAGACCCTTAGTTCTCTAGACGAGAAAATCCAGCGTCGCAGGCTGAGGGAGCGGAGAAATGGCATGTGCAAGGGAGAAACAATTGAGCTGAAGACTTCGAAACGCGTGTCGTTGTCAACTTTAGGGACTTCTCGTACCCCACCCCAGAAGAGATAGATCATATAGAGTGTGAGAGTATGCAGCCGCGGGGCGGAAGCTTTGAGGAATTTACGGAGCTGCTCGCGCATGTGTTGTTCGTCACTGCGGCATCCAGAGTAGCACAATGCGAGACGAAGGTGTTTGAGCTGACTGAGGACGTTGAAGAGCACATTTTCTGGCTCTATCTGAACACTCTCGAACGCGCTGATGTCGAGATACTGCGGATTCTCCGGGTTGTTTGGGTCGGCTACCTCAACGATATCTTCGCCGGTGTACTCGAAAGCATGCGGTCCTATGGCCAGGCTATCGATATGCGCTGACGGCGTCTGGGCCACCAATCTGAGTAGAGTAAAAAGGCAATCACCACTGGGTGAAGCCTGCCCACTGACACCAGCATGCTGAGGCTCCAGACTCCTGCCAAACAATCTACGGCAGCATGTGTCGTAGCTTTCACCTTCGCGTGCAAGGCCGCGATAGTCGGTGAAAGTGACACTATGCAGTTTCGGAAACTGGGCAAAAGCAGCCGCTAGGATGTTCAAGTCGATCCTTTCGTTTCGTATCCACTGCTGGTCTACCTGACTTTGCACGTAACAGCCGAAGGTAGTATGACAGCCAAGACGGAAAGCATTGCTGGATTGTACGTTGGACTCTGGGGCCTTCCCAAAGCAATTTGTAGGTGGGCGCCCACTGAAGTCGATCTCATCATCGCCGAGGCCAGGTACCAGGGAGCTGCGATTGCTAAAACGATCGAGCCCCTCCCTGGCAACAATGTTGTGTCGCATGTGACTTGTCTGCTCGCCGTGCTCTAGATCCCGGGGAGCTTTCTCACAGTCTTCCACGTACTGGTACCAATCCATCGCTGTGGACTCAGCATATTCGCTTGCATCGTATATCAGGCGATTGACGTGCCGCCGAAAGTATGGGTGAGATAGCACTTCATGTAGCTTGGTGAGTGCGCCAAGCTGACGCGAAAAGATCACACAAGGGAGGAGGAAGGGGGAACTGTGGTCTCTGAATCGGCGGCTGACGAGACGGCAGGTAGGTATATCAGAAGGTGAATCTGAGGCGAGGTCCAGGAAGATGCGCGATATCAGCTCGGAGGGGAGCGAGGCAAGGATGCTCGAATCAAATACTGCCATGCTTGTTGTTTGTAATGGAATTGTGGTAGCACCTGGCTCACAAGTCCCAAATAATTGCTTCGTCGTATGAAAAAGGACAACGGACTGTATGAGACTTGCGCAAATATGAGCTCACGTCATCGCCTCGACTGACCGGGGCTTGCACCGAAAAGCCTTCGGAGCAGGACAAATTCCCGACGCACGCGCGTGTAGAAAAGACCTTCGCGACATGAATTGCCCATGGGGTAGCGACAGGATATCCCGCGTCTATTGCACTCGTGGTTGACATGGTGAAACAAATTCGAGAGCAACATTGCCAATTGAAGGTTGTGGCGAACACGTCACCCTCACGTCGCCCTACTGGAAAGTGATGGCTCGATCGATTTCGGCAGCGTACTTCGCACATCCAGGGCACCGGTATCAGCCAACTAGAAAGCGTAAGGTACTATGCTTTCAATGCGAAAATAACCAAGGAATGGTTTGACTCCGTC
Organism: Cladosporium sp. SL-16; assembly: GCA_002921095.1. Classification (NCBI taxonomy): domain Eukaryota; kingdom Fungi; phylum Ascomycota; class Dothideomycetes; order Cladosporiales; family Cladosporiaceae; genus Cladosporium; species Cladosporium sp. SL-16. Next base: position 17,995 of record PEGC01000106.1, read on the forward strand.
GCAGAGCTCCTTCTTGCGCACCATTATCCCCTAAAACGGGTTTACAACATGGAAGAATCCGGATTCGCAGTATGTACCAGCCAGACGTCGAGGCAGCCGGTGAGGCGCTGGCGCCCATGTTGACTTTCCCATGTACTGCACCGACGGCGAATCACTTCGGACTAGATGGTTTGGAGAGTACAACCCGGCACAGGGTAGATATTCGTTGGTCGGACGCGCCCGCAGAGCCTCATCCAAGGCTCGGGAGGAAGCGACGTTGTGCGCCGGTCATCAGCCAGAGCCGCTCCTCTGGCACTGAGCTATCCCCTGCCACATTCGACTTGGAGGGCTGTAACTCTGACAAGTTCCACGACTGACGAGATCTTATGCCCCGTTTGTCCAACAACGGCTTGGCGACCCAGGTCGGGATGCGACGACAGACGAGCATGTTGAGCCCAGATGACATGGAATTATGTTAGAGGGCCACAACCGCTTAAGGTCATGAATAATCAAGTGAAGCTGATTCGAGGTTGGCAAGTGGCATTCTGACAACAGAGATGGCAAAGGACTATGCCGACGAGCACCAACTGCTGGCGAGCATGCAAGATCTGTGGCAGGATTATACCTCACAGCGATCGGATAAATCTGATCGACATTCACACGCTTGGCGGTGGTCAACTCGTCATCGCTGGACCAAACTCACAGTGATGGCACTGGACATACTCACAACCGTACTTATGAGCGATGAACCTGGATGGCAATTCAGCGATAACGGTATGATAACCACAAACCGGCGCAACCGCTTAGAAGCGACACTCACAGCAACGATGTCTCTCAAGAGTTGGACAAGAGAGGGTCTGGTTAGTTGGACAAAGATTGACATGGAAGCTTCCACAATGAGTGCTGAGGGTGACGTGACTGATATTACCAATACGATCAATTCAGCGGATGCCATCAAGGCAATAAATCAGAGGGTCCATATTGCCTTGAATGCCATTCACTGCCGGCGAGCATGTTCTCTTCCATCCTTGCTTCAAGTTCCCGCTTTGCACAGTCACGTCCAAATTAGTCGGTGAAGCCGAACCATGGAGCACCGTATTCGTTACTCCAATCGGAGCGATTTGCATGTATCTGCGGGCCGTCAGCGACCGTTAATGACCGTTGCACCATGGTTGTAAGCGCCCAGCGAGCTTTTGAAGAAATATTCGCCGGCTCGGCCAGCCAGCCGGAGCTGCTTGCCAACAGCAGATCAGTTGCGTGCAGGACTCTGTCTCTGATTGGTACCACCTCCCCTTCTGTAGAGAACAAAGGTCTCGGTGAGCAACGGGGAATCCTTGTAGATCTCCACATTTCTTCGAATTATCGTACTTCGCACAGCCAGCTGTAAATTCCTCAACGGCAGGGTATGATGTATCTGCCCCAGGGAAAGGAAGATGGCGAATCGCGTCTACCACCAGGTACAATCGCATCAAGAAATCAAGAGCGAGAGAGCGAGAAAGCGAGACGCAAAAGGATTCCGCGACGCGATCCTCGCACAGCCTTGGCCGTTCAATTTAGCAACGGCGAAAGCAGTATTGGCGGTCGAGTCAGGTTCACCGTGGTTTCCAGCCAACGAATCCAGCGCATCGGGAGCAATACCATAGATTTAGGCCATATCTGAGCATGTTGACGGAAGCAAATCGAGGTAGATCACAGGCTGTCTCCCGGCAACGCGAACATCTGCCACCTGGAAACGTCGGCCAGGTGGCTGTCGGCCAGAGGTTTCTCCCAGTGAGATCATGCGATTGTGAAAGCTCGTCATCCACAGATAGGCTGGAAGTTTGCGCGAGTGTCGGTGCAAGGCCAATGGCATAAGATTTGGGCATGTGGCCCTCCACAGAAGCTAGATGTGTATCTTGGGTGGGTTTCGTCTTTTAATGATCGCACGAAGGAGTCCAAGAATTAAAACGAGATTTAATCGACAAGTAGACCGAGATTGCGTGGATCCGACAGTACACGAACTACGTGTTATCAATGTTGAGGTTGCTAGTGACTGACTAAACAACCTGAGGGCAAATTCTGGCGCAGGGTACATGCTGGTTTCGAAAGTGCAAGCAAGTGGCGAAGAGCAAAACAGGCCCTTCTAGGCCTGAGGTCGTGGCCCGGTTAGAGCCGCGCTGTGACGCCACATCCAAGTGGCGTTTGCACTCCGCGTAATTGGATGCTGTATCTTATGAGACATGGGAACAAGCTGAGCTTGGACATATTTTCGCGCCTTAACCTGACTATCATGCGCTCCTGGTAACAGTCTTGTGGATGAAATTTGCGCCATATGCTGCTGGCTGAAGTAAAACCATCGAAACTTCTCGTGGAATGCAGACAGAACGAGGTTGTAGTTTCACAAGGCCCCTTGCGTACATAATGCGGCTAAATTTGCAAGTTTCGCTTGTGCATATCGTTTGTGATCTTCGTTGTGCTTTTTCTCATTGACTGTTTCATCGTGACAACAGCCGGAGCAACTTCTGACCGTACAAACACATAAATTGCATTATGCTTGAATAACCTACTACGAAACTCGAAAAGTGTTTCGTCATTTGATAGAAGCCGTAGTAGCAGACAAAAACATAGATTGGGCTTATGGCACAGGAAAAAAAACAAATGAGAACAAATGAGCTCCGAAAAGGATGTGCAAAAGTAGCAGTAGCCGATGTGGAGCAGATGCGACAGAGCCTACAGGCTGCGATGGCTACACTGAACACTTTCCAAAGTACTGCTCTAGACTGTCATCCAACTGTATGCTCGCAGCTCCCAGCGCTGACACTAGGAGCACTGTATCGGCCCTCAGCTGGCCTTGAAAACTCGGGCGACGACCGGTAATCCGTCTACGTTCAAGTATTGCCCTCTTAGAAGCATCACTGCGTCAGCGCGCTTGGCCGCGTATATGACCATAGACCTGTACACATTCGGCGAGTCCTTCCGGCTGGGTCACGATAGCTTGGGATCTCCACGCCGTTCTACTTCTCTAGCATCTCCATTACGTTAACTCGCAGTTCGCCGTTCTCGCCCAGCACCGTTGTTCTGCCTGCGTTACAGTATCCATCTTGACCAGGTACCACTGATCGCGCAAAACCCGCGAACCCACCGTTTTGGTCTTCTCTGCCACTTCCTCGACACTAGGGTGCTCGCTCTCGTCCCTACGGGTGATGTGGATTAGGACGCTGTTTCGAGGGTCTCTCGTTACTGCCACGCACCGCTGACCACTTCCCTCCTCTCCCTCTCGGGTTCCTCTCTCGATCTCTTGTCTGATGTTGCCAGCGTTTGCCACGCCTATCCGCCTCTTCCACGTTGGATACAGCCACTGTACAGTTTGAAGTATCGGTCAAGGTCGAAGGGTGCGTCTGGTTGGGGACAGTCCTCAAGTCACTAGGATGGCTGCCTGGCAGAGTACGGGCGACGTCGACGTAAGACGGGTCGGACTCGACAGCTGAGTATCGGATAGCTGCTTTTCGTGGATCGCGGTGACCTGCTGTTATACAACAGTAACGACTTGCTTTTTGACTATACTGGTGACTTGCTGCTGAATGATGGTAGCGATGTTTTCGTCGCGAATGTTCGTGACCTCATGCCGTGTGAAACTCTTGGGCCCCGCTGCTTTCCACAGTGGTTCGTCTCGAAGCCTCCCCTTTTGCCAGAATACCCCAGTGCAGTGTCCTATAGTCGACCTCGGTGCGTGAGACGCGCGACCGGCTCAGCTGCGTCGCTGGGGACCACGCGTAGTCTTCGGACTGCGACAGCGGGCGCGCAATGACGGCCATCGATAGGTATATCAAGTAGGCATGATATGCACTTGATGAATGACTGTCACTTCAATGATATAACAGACTCCCCCTGGACTGGTCTAGACATGGCGTAGAAATTGTGTTGTTGTCAGTATGCAGCCTACAGCTAGTCTGCAAAATGCGCACACGCTACTGGACGCTCGAATGTCTCAGCCATGGAAGCAAGCGGCCAGGCGTGTCATAAGCTATGTAGCTTGATTACAACATGATTACAAGGGGGACAAAAGCAAGCGGTCATGAAGAGTCTCCTCACCACCATGGCTAACGGAAGTCGGCACAGAATCTCAGTTTCTTTGTGAAGAACGAAAGCCACATAAACAGGCGCTTCAGAAGGCGTGATCTCACGCTACTCCTGAGGTAAGTTATCCAAGCGCTGTAGCCTGCGAAGTCACAGCTAATACCCCAGCAATTGCTTCGTCTCTTATCCGTGCTCCTCTCGCTATCATGACCTTCTTCAAGCCGGCAAGGCTTTTGTGCTCAGCGCCCTCCTACTGGGTAGTGGGGTGCGCGCTACGGCAGATTTGTGCGTGCGGCTGGGGTGATGGACCAGATAGCTGCTTGCATTAGCTTGATTGGGTTCCCCTTGATATCGAAACCTATGCACTATCCATCTCAGGCAATCGTGATTGCCTGACCTGCATGTTACCGATCACACTGCAACCAGGTTACATTGCATATGTTTCACATCGATCACAGCGCTAGTTTCTTATCTTTCCATGTCCCTTATGAGCCAATCACACGACACTCGACGATCATGGAGGTCTGTGCGAAATGTCGGCAACCATTCTATCTTGACTTGCCCGCGCCAAGCGTCGCAAGGAAGGCGCCGCGCATCGTGACACTGCAGTATACTGATAACAGCTTCTCAAGTGATGCAGAACGAGAGACATGCTTCCGGTCCTTGTGTCGGCTGATTTGTGAATGTGCAGCAAAAGCGGTTTCCCGACAAGCTGGAGTCGGCAGATTGGCGCTCTTGCCGAAGTTGAGCGACCTGCGGATACATCGCGTGATCGCCCCACAATGCGCGGTTGCGGAAAATTGGATGGTATCATCCATCTATCAGGGCGTCGGGGTGTCGGGCATATTGCCGTTGTACTGGGCGTTTTGCTGGGAGGCAGGAACCACTGCACCTTTCTCTTCCGAACTGCCAAAACTCTTTTATTTAGTGCACTCTAAGCTTACTGATTGTGTAGATACATACATATTTTCGTTTTCCGACCAGCACACTTAGCTACGAAAAACTGATGCTAAAAGCTGTTGTCAAGAACCGACAAGACACACAACTTTATCTGATAGATAATCTGTACCTAGTGCATGCTTCACTCAAGCATGCCCCAACGCACACATGTTATTCCTGTAGCGTGCGAGGCTTGTAGGAAGCGAAAAACCAGGGTAAGCTTTGCCCATGATTACTCGACAGACTTAATACAAGACGTCTTACCAAAGCCAGTGCGACGGTGCGGCACCTGCCTGCGGTTCATGCCAGAGCAGGGTCGTGCAATGTGTGTACAACTCTAATCCTGGCATGTCCAGGCTTGTTGCCCTCAAGTCTGAACACAAACAACTGAAAGTGAGCTACGGCAACTTGATTGAACTGTACGGACGACTCAAACACGGAAGCACATCGCAAGTGTCAGCGATTATCGACCTGATTAGATCGAGAGACGAGATAGTCGACATGTCAGAGCACAGAGGCATGCTTGTCCAGCCTGTTCACTGTCACCCGCTAGCAGCCGATGCGACTCGACCAGTGGACGCTAACAATAAAGGTAACGCTACTCCTGCTGCCTTATCGGAACAAGTGACCTCCCAAGCTTTGGAGCAGACGCTGGGGTTCACGTCGTTGCCCCAGTCCACTTCTTTGTGCGCAGGCTTTATCAAGTCAGCGCCGGACAATGACCACAATGGCTATCTAAGCAATCCACCAAGAACCCAACTTGATGCTACACTCTGCCGCGCGATTGGCATGGGCACAAAACGCAAAGTTGCTGTAGGTTTCGGCCCAGCATACGAGTCACTTCTGAGAGGCCTGCTCTCATCGAACGTTGCCAAGGTCCGACAAGGATTCATGGTTCTGCAGGGGTGGAATTGTGAGGTTCGCAAAGTTCACAACACCGAATAGTTTGATTCCATCTTCTCTCTCCTAAGCTGCGAAGAAAATGCATCTATCTCACGGGCGAAACTGTGCGAAATGTGTGCCCTTGCTGCTACATCTGGTCGATACGTAAGTCACCTGCTAGCTCCTGGATTGATCAACTATTGATATGGTGAGTTACGCTCAAGGGCTTTAGTTGGTCGCATGGGTCTAGTCTGACTGGTTCCTTCCAGATGCAACGGTTTATCTCTTCGAAGAATGCAATCAAGTTGCTCCGGACAGCGCAGCGAAAGTGTTCACTTTGTTGTCGTTGTTTGAATCATTGGATGGACTGACTAGCTGCGGTGTGCTCAGAAAGGCTGATTCTTTCCGTTGGTAGGCGCTTGCTGATGCTCCTAGGGAGTTTCCCCAATCGCGGCAGATCTTTTGTTGAAGACTTGCGAGCCTCTCAGAAACAAAACAGAATTGAATACAGTTCGGAGTGCTCCCTCTTCTTTCCGCATCCAAACACGTTCATCTCCAGGCTGAACCAATCCTCTGCACTCTTTTCTGTAAGCCATAAGAGGTGAGGAGTGTAATGGGGTGTACTCGGGGTAGGAACGCAAACGAGGTACTAAGGGTTGCAGGGCTGTTCTCCAGCTCTTCGTCCAACAGAAGATCCAAACGCGACGATGCCGAGTGCCCGGTAGACCGTGCTGTCGACCGCATCGTCACTGCTGTCCACCTCTGCACCTACTTCGGGCCTCGCGCAGAAGCGATCAGGTGTGTTGGTGAGGTCGAAACAAAGTGCGCTAGGTTCACCGCGGCGAGCGGAATATCCTAGACCCATATGCATGTTGTCAGTAGCCGTTAACGGTCGGTGCGTCGCGGTTGCAAGTGCCAGATGGGCCGTCTCGAGAGACAGCTTCCGGCTCCGCTGGCTGAAGCTGCTTGCCAAGAGCGGACCGACGTCGTTTGCTGTGACATCTATGATTGGTGGAGATGTTTGTCAAACGGAAGCGCGGACGTGCCGTCGCGTAGTGTGGCGTTCAGTCGCTTCTCAGCCCTTTCGACAGAGGGAACCGGGCAAGCCACAGTATGGCGGAGCAGATCGTGACTCAGAGCGTCCACGGCTTTCTATGCCCACGTAGCTCGTGTCGAGCTCGCACATGGCACTTCCACAAGCTCGACTGACCACTCCCACACCCTGCTGCGGCTGATGCTGTATATGTACTTTTCTATCACAGGCAGCCTACCATAATGGACAAAGCCAGCCAGGTTCCAGCGTAGGGCCCTCCCACTGGCGTACATAGATCACGTGTCTAAGTTACTAAATTTGGTTTAACAAGGCGTCCCGCGTGCTCTTTCAAACCTATCCCATAGAGATTGAGCTGCAGCCGAACACTGCAAGGGCTTGTCAGAACTCATGTTGTATGTGCGATGCCTGTTGATTCGAGCTGGAGGTAAAATCTTTCGCGAAGTGCAGTACATGCCGGGACCATGTCTCAAGTAGAAAGCATCTTTTATCCTTACTTCGTGACCAAAAATGATCGTAATTCTCTCTCCCATGGATACTCTTTTACGTCTGCACTATCCGTAAGAGCTGTAGAGTTTCCCAATCTAAGCGCTTCATCGTACGCACCAGACCTCAAACGGTCAAGCATCTTTGCTGCAGAGTCTGCATCTACAGAGCACATAGTATGCAATAGAGAGTCTCGTGAGGCGATTACCTCTCGCTGTCGACACAAAAGAGTTTCTAGCTCACTTTCTGCAACTCCACCCGAGTGCGAGGCTAGTCTAATATCAGGAAGCAACTTTTTGCCGACTTGGGATCCAGTATTCTATTGTCTCAATCAGTATCGTCCAGGCCGCTGAGGGAGAGATTGTAGCCGCTCTCTATAGGCATTTTCGTCGTACCAGAACTGACAATGACCCGCGTTCGACAAATGGTTCTCCGGATAGCTTCCCCATCATCTTGTGCAACGAGGTGACTATCGCTAGAACACCACTTTTATTGATCGTCCAGTGGATGTTGAATAAGCGGGAACTTGGGCAAGCTGCTTCCGTAGACGTAGGTGCTTGATGGAGTGACTGTAAGAGGTAGAGCTATACCACCTTCGAGACTAGATATTGTCGGCAACCAATCGTAACGTCTAAAAGGAAAAGGATAATTTAGATGAGCTGAGAGAGTATTAGGTGAAGATAATTGAGTACAGAGCCCCGTTCCTACACATGATGTTAAGCTCTTGACCCCGATGACGTGCATAATGACAAGCTGCATGCTACACACGTCTCCGCAGCTTCTGTGAAAATTTTAGATACCACAATAGTGGGTCACCATTATTACCTACTGCTACGTCATATGCAGTACTGTAAGCTGAGTCATTGGAGAACGCTGTTTCGGTCTCATTCGATTGAAGGCAAGTCGGACTTGACTCCGGGGGGTCGTAATCGACTTTGAAAGGTCGGATGCAGCCCCGAAAGATCGCCTTCCTTTGAGGACACCTGCATCAATTCCATGTTCAGCTGCCAATCTATCTTGTTATTGAGTTCGACTAAATTGAAGACTCAAATTAATCGCCACTTCGCCGTTCGGCTTCCTAGATTGGCTCCTAAATTGGATTCCGGTCTCTATCACGTGCTGTAGGAATTACTTCAAAGATATCCACGCGTCGTTTGCCTTGCGCCTAAATACTGCCAAGGTGTCAAAAGCATGAGAACCATAATCACAGCCCAGCACAGGAAGCGGGCCAAAAACCAGCAATTCTTTGGTTGGCGGAGCCGTCTGAACGAACAACACGAGAACAGGTGTGCGGCACCAGTCTGCCTCCGCACAGAGCCTTTTCACCGGCCCGGAAGCCATTTAATCTGGAGGGTAGAGCCAAATCGGTGATATCATCGAAAGCTGGAAACATCGTCGGTAATAGTTCAATTATCCGTGGCAAGTTGCATCCACGGGCCGCTGACCGTCCGTCGCCGTAGTCGCAGATTTTGAGCAGGGTAAAGACCAAAGGGCATTGATTGGCTTTCTGGAGGCAAGAGCTAGCAGCCGCCCCCTCTTCGGAGTGACCTCCCAACACGTGAGCTTTTCCATTTCTACTTGGCGGCTATTTCAAGCGATGTGACAGTCCAGGAAACCGGCGCACTTTGAGTTGAAACCCTTATCAATGACCAACATGGATCTGATACGAGTCGTGGCTATGTCGTCCTTCGGATGCAGCTTTCACAAAATTCATGTCCCGCATCCTCGAAGTACAAGAGTATCGGAGCGAGGTCCGATATGCGATTCAGGTGACGACATGTTTACTCACAGTCGCATCAGATCCATCGGCGTGGCCGCCATTATGTGCCGTGATAACTTAACCCATCCCTCACCATATGGCAGAAGACAGTTCGTTAACAAAGGCCAAAAGGTCGCCAGCACAGTTGTCAGCAGGCGACCCGGCTTAATCTCATTTGCTTTGGTGTCATTGAAACCACCTCATGGATGGGAAGTCTTGTCATTCGTTGCAAATATTCTCTCACTATACACGATCTTGTATGTTGTAGTATACTTTACAATTCATCGCGTAGCATTGAGGAGATTCAAGGCCGGGTGAAAGTGATTCTGTCTAGTTGAGTGCAGCGAGTACTTCTCCAACAGATGGATGTGATGGTAAAGAAGCCAAAGCGAGAGCAGGTAAAGCAAGCTTGCTATAACTGCAGAAGAAGAAAGACAAAGGTATAGTCAACCAGTGTTACTCTCAAGCTTTATTGTCTGACCCAGTGACACAGTGCGACGGAGTGCGCCCAGCCTGTCGGTCATGTACGGGGAGAGACTTGGGATGCCAGTACGAACTTCCAGCGGGACGGACTCGAAGTCAAGCTTTGTGTGAGAATCAGCAACGTCTGCAAACCCGAATACACGTCTACGAGTCCCTGATACGGTCTCTACAATGGTCTAGCTCTAGGAGCTCGCTTTTTATATTCGAAAACCTGCGAAGTGGTCACTACAACGAAGCTCTATCACTTGACGACACAGTTTGCAGGTCAGATTTGCCTAGCAACAGAACTTACCCGTGGGAGGATCAGCTTGCTCATGATGAACACCGTGGAAAGCATCCTGCTGGAGTCCTTCCACCTCTCAGAACACTGGTGCATTTGGAAAACGATAACAGCATGCCGTCTTATCCGCATATCGTACACAATATCCCAACCTATTATCCTGGCCAACTCTCTGAGAGCAGACCTCCATCCAAACATCTCCAGACTCTAGTTACCTCCGGAAAAGAAGATTGTCCGAAGTCACAACAGAAGCGGATGAGCACTGAGGTTCTGGCGAGGTGTACAACGACCGCAAAGAGACCCAGACAGGAGAATTGAAGCAGGCAGGGTCAGGAGGACAACAAGGAGGAGGCGAACAACTTCCTCCTGCTGCATGCCATTAGTGGCAATGTTACAGTGGCAGAACAGATTTTTCATACTATATAAAATTCACATCCTACCACTAAGGACCCGTTGCGCCGAGAGCCTCCGATTGCAAGAAGGAAATGGCGCGTCGATGTTTTCGAAGCGTTTTCGACAATACCACCTACCAGTGCTAATTCTGTTTCCTTACTGTCTAATTTACCACATCCACGCAGTGGGGGTTACCCCACATCCTGGTACAAGCAAACCCTCAATGTGCTGTATCTCGACCATCGGGAATGGTGATCTGGGTCCTTGTGGATATCTCATCCAGTACTCAGGCGAGTCGATCATACTGCCAGCTAACGTACCGCATGCCGCTTTGTCGTTGACGTCACATCACTTGTACGGTCAGACGTTTCATGTCGAAGGCCGCGCAAGAGACCCAACCACACTCAATTTGGAACTTAACGTCATTCACCCGGAAGCGGGACACACCCGGAAGCAGGACAGTCCTTCGCGCTACTTTCGGAGACACTACGCAGGACGACTCGAATAATATGAATGAAATTATCCAAAACGATGTTGTTGCTGTTGGGGGAGGTGATGGTCGACGCGGGGAAGGTGTTGGAGCTCGAAGCTCGACGTCCGCTGTCGCCGCCGGGTGCGCCGCTGATGCGG
>PEGC01000108.1:0-28463 GCA_002921095.1 Cladosporium sp. SL-16
GGTCGCATCCATTCGAACGATACTGCGATCTCATCCTTGAGGAGATGAGGTCGAGCCTCTGGGTCTAGCTGGATCCGGAAGGTGGCGTCTCGAGACGAGCGGAGAATGGAATTCGTAGCGACCTCCCGGGCTCATAACCTGATGAAATTGAGTGTGAAAGAGTTTATTGTTCTGTGTATCTACTGCTGGGGCCATCCACTGCTTTATACCTGCAGTGGGCCTGTGGCGGTCTGGATGCTCTTGTCCGGCAATCTTCAACACTGCCTATGGCATCATTACAGTCAAGCGGGATCATACAGCAGTGAGATATTGTGAGAGTACAGATGAGCACAAAACGCGACTATGGTTCTTGTCCTGAGGGCACAGCCACTCCTACAGCTCCAATCCTGGTGGTTGGCGTATTGTGTCGATTTGTAGGTGTATAGTAACACTGTATCCTTTTACAAACGCTTCATAATTATACGTCAGCCCAAAGACGGATGAACCAAACCTGTCACCCTTGTCTATGGTATACCAGAGTTAAATGGCTACCGTGAGTTGATCAAAATGCGGAACAATCCCAAAAGGAGGCAACGTGTCATCAAGCTTGGAAAAACCAAGGAAAGATCAGACCAGCTCAGGAGTGCGTGCCAGTGGAGGCCGCAGCCTCTGCCCGTATAGATTGAGCAAGATCTCCAACCGACAATCCCTTTCGCAGTCTTGCCAATAACATGATCGAGGTCTGATCTGAGCCCGATCGCAGTGTTTCTACAACCAGGTGTACGTCGTCCGCCCACATGTCTGCTTCTGCAGGCCTCCGTGTCAGGTCTCTTACTGGTGTGTTCCCAGCCACATCGCCTGTCTTCCGAAAGTTGAGCGCTCCGTTTTGGTGATTGACGCCTACACGTCCGCTAATTAATTGCCTATCCTGTGCTCTTGCGCCGAGTAGCGGGCCTCGCGACGAATTGCTTTCCATGTTCTCATTCCTGTCTTTCCAACAGCCAACCTCGTACATGTGTATAGTGGAGTCTCCAGCATCGCCTTCAGAGTTATTGTGTGGCTGCATGCTTGTTCAGGGCGGACGGAGCCCTTGAGAGAGAGGCTCTTTGGTCGCGTGGAAGTGATCGTGTCTCGGCTGCGCGGCTTAACTCGTGGACTAGGCCGGCACAAAAAGCTGCAAGAGCCAAGCTGGCTTTAGAGATGAGAGGATGCTGTAGCCAATCTAGGTGAACAACGCTCAACGGCAAAGGATGTGTGGTCGGACTAGGGCCAACACAGCAACATGCTCGAACAGTTGTAGCGCTCCTGCTTTTGCGATCAACCCTCTCTACTAAAATTGGCAGTGTTAGTCGCGAGAAATTGGATATAGTGTGGAATCGAGACAAAAGGCAGAGTGTCACAGGAAAGCAAAGGAAATGCAGTCACATCAACGCAATAATACATGCCTTATCCGCCTAGACGGAGCTTCGTAAGCGCCGATAGAAGCACAAATGAACACTTACTCTGTTGCCTCTGCTGGAATTCATTATGGTTGATTGTCCTGGTGGTAGTAGCGCATCCTCTGCCCAAATACCTACGTCGCAAGGTGTGGTTTCACTAGATGGAGAGTGATCATTACCCTGGCCAGATCTATTCCGAGACCGGTTTTGGCGAAGATGGTTTGCTCTCCTTGCGAACAATCACGTGATACGCAGCTGCCTCCAGCGGAGATGCTGACTCGTCATGGCGGACGGGAAAGTCTGCCTTGAAATGTCGTCCTCAGGATCTCGCTCACATGGCGCTTCTCAGCTTTTTAACGACCCGTCGCCGCTGTTGTGTATCAGAATCATTGTGAATTGTGCTATGGCTGTCACGTCCCCAGATCTGTCTGGCCTCTACCAAACTCTGCTCCGAATCGTCTATCATCATGTCTGCGCTTGAGTGATCATACGAGGTCTTGTCAAGGCATAGGTGAGTGCGCTTCCTTTGACCTACCGAAGGATACACTAACCACTCCGCGTCCTAGAGCTTATCGTGTGTATTGTGTTGCGCTGGTACAACATTCGATACAGATCTCCGCGATCATCCGACCACCTCAGTAGCTGTTGTGCTCCCGTAGACCGCTTTGTCGTTGATGGGGTTGGTATAAGATAATTGGTGATCTAGAACGCATTATCATTTAATCCCGTCAACACATCGTTCGTGGAAGGTCGTCCGTCATTGCGCCCGGTTGAAGTGTGATTTGGAAACCGGAGCATCTCCATAATGGACAACAAATGGGTCGTTCGGGCAAGGCATACTAATCAGACTCAGTGTTTCCCGAGCTATTCGATGTACTTGGTGACGGGTCTGGCCGTGGCTGGAATGAATGCGCCTCCTGCCAATCTCCGCCTCCTTCTCCGATCATGTTGTTCCTGCGTTCGGGGTAAACAGAGTCATACAACAAGCAACGCGAACAGAATTGTTGCGTGTTGTCGTACTGGTATATGTTGGTTGTCGGACCGCCTAGGATCTCTGATAGCGATGTGCAGCCACAAAAACCGGACAATGCAGTACGCCAGGTCATCACCTCCTCGCCAACCTCCTCTTTAGATCATCCATTATGGTTCCTCGGGTGCCGGGTTGGGGTCGCGACCTCTGATAATAGGCGATTTTGCGTGCTGTAGACTTTCGGAGCTGAAGAACTCAAACGGACGCCAAGTCAAAGTACGACGAATGGATCAGTGGGTGCGACGTACCTCAATCTCTCTACAACGGCATGTGCTACGTGCCACCTTCGCCTGATGCGCGCTCCATGACCTTTGAGCAAACTCGGAAGGCAAAGCTTGAGTGACAGCAATATGCATTGGGAACTGTCGCGTAAACCTGTGTGAAGCAGAGTATGGAATGAAAAAGGAGTGAGTTAAGTTTGTGTCACGTGCATCAGAGGACTGGAGATGCGCGCCGTAAGCCAAAGGATCCCGGCTGGGGAAAGGAATGCATGACAAGCGACTAACGCAAGCCTCGACTAGCGTCACTTTGCTACCGTCCCCATCAACAAGTCAACAACTCGACGAGCAACATCGCCGATCTGCCACAGGCGTATTTTCTGCCGCGAGAAGAGACGACTCGAAACAGTTAGAGATTCGACCTGGCGTATCACTACCCACTAATCAAGATCGAAGTTCTCCAGAGGCCATGCGCCGATCCGACACGATGTCAGCTTCGCAGGTACTTTGGTTGGGATTGTTACGAGCCTGAGACAAGAAGAACATGCGAGAACGGATTCAGACACCTGGCAGCGAGACCTGTGCGCAAGCGTCTGGTGAGGAGATGTAGCAGGACGCAAGGCATTAGGGATGTTTTGGAGACGTCACAGGCAGAGAACTCAAAAGAGCCCAAGTATGGAATACCAGAATACCCACGTTTTGAGAGAACACTGTCCCATGTGATGGCAGTCCGGTACACTTGCCCTTGGTGAAGGTTAAACCTGTTGGAGCATCTCAGGTTTTCGTGGCTCTCTACTGACAGCGCTTAAGTTACTCATAACGTTGAGACAACAGACTCGGACTCGCGAAGGATACGAGAGCTTTCGACCGCGTTAGCACGATCAGATTTGCTGTTTCCAGCCGACTATAACTACTGTCTGAATTATGATTTGTCGCGGGATATCTCATCTCTGGATTCCATGAAAAGAACACGATGAGCTGTGATCTTGCTGAGGGCTCCTCGCGATTGCGTATCGGGATTGGTGTTCGATTTACTTGCCTTATCTTCGTTCAACCCCCCAAACGGTATCCTCTTATTCGAGTGTCGTCTTGGAATCCCAGTGAGGGCAGCGCCAAGGCACCTCGCATCTGTTGACGTTTCTCTTCTTGTACAGACTCTCCCCGCAAATGGACTGGAGCACTAGAGTTGCTTTTTGCAAAACTGAACGTAGCACCTTACAGTAATCCATCATAAATATCCTTCTTAGCAGAAAAGATCTCTGTTGCATATTTCTCGTCTGAGCAACGCAGGGTATGCATCAGAGAATTGTGACATTGGAATAACCACTGGAGTCGCTGCTGCACATTGAACAGGGCCGTGCATTATAGTCCAGGCGCCACTTGACCCGATTCTCAAGCATGGCATGCACACCGGTCGGACGCTGTCACGCTTCCGCCCACGAGAGTGAGAAAAATGCGTGAAGTCTTGAGGAGCTGGTACACTCATCTTGCATGACTGCATTTTCGAAAGACCTGCTCCATCTACTGTGTTTACCTCCGTGGGCGGAACCCGTATGGGACTCGGCCTGATAATCGTGTTTAACGAATACTCTCGGTCTTATCCTTTCCTCTCACTGACCTCTTTATCGCCCATCGGTCTGAGCCGCATTTCCGGAGCCTCATCTCAGGATATGACACGTCACTATTGACTATGCGTCGGCTTAGGGTGGGTCATCGTTTGAGCACAGAGTGGTACCTACCCTCCCCTTGTAGGCGACCAATATGGGACGCTGTATGGTGCATACGACTTTGAGGCGACTAAGCTGTAGATGCGAGCTCAAACTATCGGATCGGACCTCCTCGTTATTTCACCTCACGTTGGCGGAGTGGGGCCCAGTCAACGCTCACAATTTGCCGTGGAAGCCACGTGATACTGACCAGTGAGCCAGGTGGACTTGAATACTTCCCATGTGAAATGCACACCTTACAGTTTGGAGATGATAAGAAACCCCATCTGGTGACGTAGGCGCTGATACGTGTTGCGCACCAGCGACTAGCAAATTGCCTGGGCGTCACCAGGCCATCCAAGCTTCGGACGCGGCCATGTCTCCGAAATTTCGCTTAGCAACGGTGACGCAAGAAGGGATCGAGCTATGTTCTGACCTGGCGCGTTCTCCCGAAAATGGATGCACCGGGGTCATAGATTCTTTGCGGTCCTCTCTATGAAATGTTGGTTCGACTTTGACTTACATAGGGTGCTGTCGATAAGGTCACCAAACTCGGAAGTAAGATATAGCAGGCCCCTCTCAATACAAGAACTCACAAGTGACATCGTCCTCTAAAGAGCGAAAGCCCAACGCTAGCATGGGCAGCGCGACAACCGGGGGAACAGCCATAATCTCCGACTACTCACGATCGACTTCCAGATGGCGCGCGGGGTCTGAGATTTGCATGAATTCATTGAGCATCGCAGCTACGTATGCCCAGCCCTACTTGTCTCCAAGATTTCGCACAACATCAACTTTCAATGGACTGAATCAACCATCTTCGCCGAAGGCGTGCAACGACCTCAATGCTTAGGGCAAATCTCTTGCTGCACACCACAAATGGCCAGCCAAACTAGTCGTGGCGAGCGCGGGGAATACCAAAGCCGCCGCTTCGGCGTGCGGCCTGTAAAGCTAGCTTTATGAACATCTGCGAACAGAAGGAGGAAAACTTGACAACGTCCACCTGTCTTAGCATCCTTCGGATAGCAATTTCGTTTCGCTATCTCTACTCACCTTCAAAAATCTTGTGAAGACCGTCAATCGCGACTTTGAGGCGCTGCAGGCCAAGGTAGAAGACCAGAAATAAATCGCAGTACCTTCTAGGAGGATATGCAGCGCTGAGCTCCGACGGCCTTCTCCTTCCTGCTCTCTGGTTTGGCGCAAATGTTGCGACAATTGACAACCCTCCGGAAACTTGCTTTTGCTGGGCAGTTTGCGCAAATCTGCTTCCGCTCTTGTCTTTGAACTAAGGTTAATACACGGAGTCTGAAGGTCTGTTGCCCGCTTCATCTTTGAGAGTGATACAATCACTTTTGAATACGAACATGCCGCGATGGTACACCTCATCATGAGCCATCAGCTATTGCCTAACCTAATTTCCCGTACACTGACTTCTCGTTTCTTGCGTGATCATATCATACCGCTGGTACCTCCATCCTCGAGAGATGCATCGTCATTATAATCGTTATACTCATCATATTCCATTGTATGCGTAATCCTCCTTTTGCTCGTGTGATGTTCCAAAAAGAATGTCTGGCCTGGCATCTTGATCTAGCAAAGCGCCTGCTCACAGCCTAGCTCCGTCGTTCGAGAGAATTAGCCGGGATGTGCTAGGACATCACTACGTTTATGGGTGGATCGCGCGCGTCTGTTCGGAATGGGTACAGACGATCTGAGTGTGGTTAGTCAAAGCAAGAGATGAAGCTTGGGCACTTCTGTCACCTACAGCAAGGTGTGGAATGACGGCAAGCTGACGTAGTCAATCTGTGACACAGATGCACTGCCGATTTGCTCATATCGCTCGGCGACCGGATCCCTAGCGCCTGACGGCAAGACATCAGTGATAGCTGCGAAAATAGTGTTATCAGAGGCCACGAGAAGACTATTGTCCTCGTCGTTTTGGTCCTGAAGGATTGTGTTGCTGAACGCGCTTCCAGCCAATATCAAGTCACGAGCAAAGTCAATGACTGACTGTGTGTCGTCGCCTGATCTCAAACATCCAAGAACCCGCATTGCGTCGGTAGCACAAGCCGATCGTAGGAGCTCCAAGAGCTGGTGCTCATCGTCGCTTTGCTCCTCTAGTCTTTCGTACTTGCGCTTTAGCAAGGTCGTATGGTGAGCATCAACAGGCTCAGAGTAGATGCATTCGACATCTTGAGAGGAACATCGTTCACAGACAGGTCGCGAGCCGTCGCACTAAGGACATGGTCAGACGAATATTTACTCAGTAGAACGGAAAGCATCTTCTGTTGAAGAACTGGGCCACCCGGCAAACGCGACCTCTTGCACTGCTGGGATGCAACGCGACCACTTAAGTACCGTCCATTTCCACGTTATGCAGACACAAACAAGACTGACATACCTTGACCTTTCTCCGACGGCATTCGTTGCAGGCCAAATTGACTGGAGTGCCCTTGAACTTCCTGCGTGGTCGGCTCGCGAGCGGCGTTGCGCCTTGTGCTGGGTGCAGCGCCAAAGTCTCCGGTAGACCAACCGACATGAAGGTGAAGTGCAGTCTGAGATGGACTGGTGATGTAAGTGTGTTCAAGGTTGACGCTTTGCGTCATAGGTTAACCAAGTGGCCTCCGGATTAGCGAGAACGCAATGCGTTGGGGAACTAGCACAGGCGCGGGTCGGCACGAACGAAGACATGCCATCCGACTTTGCCTGCACCTGCGACCGGCACGTGTCTTCTCGGCACGTAATTGTTACACTGGTGCCCCTGAACTTTCACGTCTACTCATAAGGTTGACGTCTGTTGTTGGAGACCTAGCAGAAGAGATAGCCATTCTTGCCCTTGAATAGCAGTTTCCACACGAGACCAGGCTACCCCCTTTCGCAACAGAGTCTACTATGACGCGAACGGCCAATCTCTGCAACCCACAACGCGTTGACAAGCACAGCACAGCACGTGACGCTCCAGTCCCCACTCGCAATCGAGCTAAGGCTAGTGTGAAATGCTGAACATCGCATACAGCCAGAGTCAATGTGCGACGACGCACTCAACTACTGGGCCTTCAACATATCTAAATCTCCCGATATCAGGACATCGATTCCCCACCTCATAGGACAATGCCGCCGACATCATTTGAACCCGATAGCCCCGAAGTTCGAAATGCGATTTCCAACTTCTTCTAAGATTCATCGTCAACACAGCTCGACATCATCGACCACGGAAATACTGGCCGCTACGATCACATTTCTTCAGACAAGAACTCAGCACTTTTTTCATATTTCCGATCTGATTCCCGTGGCCGCAGTCTGTGAACATGAAGCGACTCCTGGGGTATACGACGTCGGCAATCTTCGCTGCTGGTGACTGCCATCCATGCTGCTAGGCAATGTCAACAAGAGAGCGCGGTCGTTTGTCTTGCTTCTCGGTCACGAGGCAAGACAATTATCTGGCCCCGATGGATAGTTTGACATGAGAGGCTTTGCACGAATGGAAGAGGAATACGATGCGCACAAGGAGTATAAAATGGATGCAGAAAAAGGATGGTGCAGGAACTATAGAACGACTGAGATTCGTAAGGTCGCTAGCGAAGACCTGAATACGTTGGACCGTGGGCGAAGTGAGGTCTCCGCACTTTGATGATCCGGCAGGCTTGCACTACACAAATTTTCTACTTGGAGATATGCTAGCGTCGCGTTGCGGTTCTACGGCCGGAATACAGACCTTTCGTCGGCAATTGCGAGGTAAGGCACTATGCGACTGATGCCCTCGTCCGAACAAGTCTCCTACCGTCACACTACTGTGCCATCCTACAATGCCCAGATCTCGGAATCTGGAGATTCTTGAAAAGCCGATAGCTCAGTCAAGGGACTTTTCGTCCTCTCCCTGCCTATGAAGACGACCAGGAACCCTTCATGTCTTCGACATAACGTTACCTAGTGAATATCTCACGTGCAAAATTGGTCAATCAGAAGGCCGCATAGATGATGAGCGTCTCCAGCTCTTTCGCTGGTGGAAGACAAGTCCACTGTACGGACAACCACTGACTGACCGGCGACTGCGCATGCTAGCATATGCTGTATTAGGGCGGCACGGTAGTTGACGCTGGCGGTAACACGTATAGCGTAAGCGAGGAAATCAATTGCAGAGGACCTAGACTCTCAAGACCCCATGATGGCTGGTCTACAGTGCTAAACGTGGAAGCTGGTACATGGAAACAGGTACGAGTTTTGTCACACGTGCTACCTTATAAGAATCCTAGCATATCCCGCTGATGCAGCGCTTGTGAAGTGCGGACGTCATAGCCATCAAAAGTGGGGAGACCTCACTTCGCCCGCGCTACTGGTGTGGCCAGCTCTTCCACAGCGGCTTCCCGAACCTTATCCAATCCTAATATCAGGAATCGCCCTTAGCTTCTTCTATATTCAGCTTACACGCTATTTTTCGCGTTCAACTTCTTTGACGTCTCTTATGCCTCTACCGCTCTAACAGGTAATCCTAGGTTGCAAACATGTTGAGGCGAGAAGCCTGTTCGGCGCCACGATCGTAAGAGTCGACAAGCCTATTTCGTAGCCGGACGCGAGCGCGACCCGTTTATCTATTTATCTAACCTTGCGGGTGTTGAGGGCCCCTCTGCTTCTTCCAGTTGCTTTCGCAATGTGGCCTTCTCGCTTCGCGGCGTCTTAGAAGCACGACTCATTCGCTTTGTGTAGCACTTGGCTTGGGACAGAAGAACATCGCAAGCATCGATCGCAGAGTTGAGCAACGAGTTCGCCTGCCGCAGCTCGACACCGTCTGGCGGCGAGCTTCGAGCAATAACGGATTCAATTCAATCTGCTGGGGCAGCGTGTGCGGAGTTGAGGGCGCCGGACCCGTCCCTTTAGGCAGCTTTCCAAGTACAGTCACTCGGCTTAGAGGCATCAGACCTGCATTTCGCCCTCTGCTCAATATATTGTGGCTCTTAAGGGCTGTTTCCATTGCGAGGGTGTACATCTCTATCTGCTGTACGCGTGGAATTCGACCTGTGTCGTGTCGCAGAGTCAGAGATACGATCAATCAGTGCACTGGTAGCAGAGGGCTCCACTGATTGACTTATACACCCTAGAATAAGAGTTATTTTCTCGTAGCTATAGCAGCGTCAGTACTAGGCAAGCTAAAGATATAGCTAACATAGCTAGTATATCTTATTTTGTCGATAGATTTGCATATATGTAGCTGGTATACATGCGTATCTACGAATTCGAGGAGTCGTGAATTCCCGGCAGAGGTACTCGGAGTCGTCCTTATCAGGCTAAGTGTGCATCTTTCGGGACGGCCCGCGGCAAGACCGTTGCCGATCGATCAATAGGGTTAGGGTTAGGTTAAAAACCAGGAATATACCAGTGAACCGGTGCACTCGTAGACCTCACTCACCTTGACTGGTAAAGGCCGACCAGTGCACTGGACCCCCATTGAGAATCGCACTGATTGGTCGCATCTCTGCGCAGAGTTGCATCGGTCTCGCAGGCCAAAGCGCGCTTGAGCAGCGCAAAGACGCCGATATGCCTGCGGAGACTTACTACACGCGTCCACGCCGCCGCAGGTGGAAACAGCTCGTAATCGCGAGCTGGCTAAGTTTAGGGGCACTGGAGGACCTCACCCCTTCGATGGGCTCTGACCCTCGGTGTACCTGAGAGCAGGCGGGATCAAACCCCGGCCGGAGAGACTGCTACGTGGCTCGAGAGAACGGATGCGCGTATCGGTATGCAAACAGACAGGACCGTTCGTCAGGACGGAACGCTGGTGATGTGTGCTTAAGGCGCAAACAACGAGTTACTTGGGCTGGGTGAGGTTCTGCCTGGGCCTCAACTAGTGGAGCGGGCATGGAATACGGCCCGGAAAACCAAGGCAGGGCCCAGTAGACCATGGGGCACGCCGAACCTGCTTAGATATACAAGAATCTAATAACTGTTGCAAAACCTTGCCCGAGGAGACATAGTAGACAGTGCAAAATGCGAGTGTGGAAACGATGAGGATACTGTCAGACATGTTATTCTGTCGTGTCCGCAGTGGGCGGCAGCCCGGAGAGAACTACGGGCAGCTGCAGGAGATAGGTGGGGAGACGTGCCTTAACTCTTAGGAGGGTGGGGTACGAGGAAGGACGTGAGGACTGGGCAGCTACTTGACGGCCCGAAAGAAGAGTGGAAGCCGGATCTAGCAGTGGTTAAGGCGACTATCCGGTTTCTAGAGAAAACTGGCAGACTGCCATTCCAGCAGGAAGCACTACTGACCGATTGAAAGGATGGGACACTTTCTAAGATGATTTTCAGGCGTACAAATGGGGTATAGGTAAGGTCACTCTTCAGGGACGGCTCATACGGTCACCGTGAATAGCCTAACAGAATCAATCAGTCAATCAATCAATCGATCAATCAATCAATCAATCAATCAATCAAAAAAGATGTCACAACAACATCGAAACATTCCCCCGGCATCGACGAGGGCACCATCCTCATCGGCGCTACCTCGTGAACACAATGATGGTACTCATAATGCTGGCGACGCCGGCGGAAAGGCAGCGGAGAGGGGTCGCCAGCCCCCCACCGCGACGCGTCCGCCGTGTACCCCTAGCTCTCATAACACTGTGGACATAGTTCTAAACATCCAACAGCTAATTGACACCGCAGCAGCATTACTCACAGCGTTAGACGCGCCAGATGGCTCATCAACCTCCATCCAGACGCCGACCCTGCGCGCCTTCCTCCGCGAAGCCAGGGACACGCTCACCTCGTTGCAGCAGGAACCGACAACACACCCGACCAAAAACGCGATCCTCCGAGAGGTCCAGGCAGTCCACGAAGCTGTCAAAGGCTTAGCGACGCCGCCGACCTCGTCGCCCACGTCTCCGCATCCGACATGGGCTCAAATCGCGACCTCCTTTCCGCCGACACCTCCGAAAAACCCTGTACCCTCGATTCAGGGCCCTGAACTCACCATTCGCATCTCCGACACCGAAGAAAGAAAGAGCGTACAAAGCCTGTCAAATGAAGCGATCATACAAAAGATACAGCAAGAGCGGCCCGACGGCAAAGAAGTAGTGGCTGTCAGGAAGCTCCCGAGTGGAGACCTACGCCTATTCCTGACTAGCGAGCGGACTAAGGCAGCTTTGCTGCAGGACAGATCTTGGACCGCTTGTTTCGGACGATCGTGCAATATAGCAGAGAACATATACAAGGTCCTAGTTCACAGCATTAGAGTAGACTCTATCGACCCGAGACGAGCAGAGGACGTCGCTAAGCTGCAGGAGGAAAACCAAACCCTCCACAATGGTCTCAAGATCACGAGGCTCTCGTGGCTCAATCGCGGGCACGCCTCGGGCAAAACACATGGTTCTCTGATAGTCGGTTTCGCGACGGAGCAGATGGCCAATTGGATTATCCGACGCGGTCTCGTCAGCAACTTCGCCATCCACCTCGCGGAATACTATAGTCCAGAGTCCAGACTCACGCAATGCTTCAAATGCCAAGCCTATGGCCACGTTGCACCAGTCTGTCGTAAGGCGGAAGCCTGCGGGCACTGTGCTGGAAAGCACAATACAAAAGACTGTGTGACGCAATCACAGCTCAAGTGCGCTAACTGCGGAAAGAAACACACAGCCTGGAGCCACGAATGTAGTGTCCGACGAGCAGCCAAGGTCAAAAGTATGCAAGCCAGATACACGGCGCCGACTCGGTTCCCGCAGCGCTCAGACGCGACTATTGACGTCGAAGAAGAGCGCGGCTGGACCTTGGTAGAATCGAAGAAACGGAAGCTCTCACCAGCTGCAACAGACCGAAGGCGAGCCGGACCTGGCCGACCTTTAGCTGTGCAGACGCCGAATGCTCGTTCCCAGCGAACGTTATCATTCGCGAATGTCTTCCAACCCCAAGCTAGAGCCTTCGGCAGTGCACCACAGGGTGCATCACAAAGTGCAAGATCGGACGATCACGTAGACAAACCAGCAGATACGGACATGGATGACGATGCTTGATACAATGCAAGCGCTCAACATCATACAGTACAACGTGAATAAAAGCAGAAACCGCGTGATGACGTCCATGTTCAAGTCACTGGACCCCGAGAGGCATCACGTCCTGGCCGTGCAAGAACCATGGCGCAACCCGCAGATGCCGACGACGAGTTGGCCCCCGAACTACCATCTGGTCTACCCCCTGAGCAAAGAGACGCGAGTATGCTTCTATATCAGCAAAGCGATCAATCGGAACGAGTGGGAGACTATGGAACACTCACCGGACCTCGTAACACTCACGATTTATCTAGGCGGCAGGACACTGCACATCCACAACTGCTACAACCCTCCACCGAAGCTCCTCACCAGCCGTAACCTCGCTACCTTGCAGCTACTGCCGCAGGCGCTCAGCCACCCGGGAGAGCACATGCTCGTTGGAGACTTTAATCTACATCACATTCTATGGGGCGGGACATTGCTACCAACGCAGCACACACTAGCAGATGACCTGATCGAAGCTATGGCGCATAGTAACATGGAACTGATCTTGCCACAGGGGACTGTGACGTGGAGGTCAGGCAATAGCATGAGCACACTGGACCTGACCTTCGCAACGTCAGGAATCGCAGAGCAGGTATTGCAATGCCAACCGTGCGAGGAACTGGACTCGGACTCCGACCATATACCGATCATCACATCCATCGAGACATCAGTCCCGTAGCAAGCGGAACGCCCAGCGCAGCCCCAATGGCGCAAGACGGATTGGGTGAAGGTGCGCGAGTGCCTGAAGCGTCGACTGGAAGTGCTAGACCAGGACTACCCGAACGATACAGGTAACCTCGACAGAAGACAAACAAACAAACTGGAGGCTCTAGACGAGAGGGTAGCTCAGCTACAGATGATCATCCAAGACACTGTCCGCGACACGATTCCGCTAGCAAAACCTTCCCGCTGGATTCGCACTGGTTGGAGTGACGAATGTACAGAGAGTGTCAAGCGGGCCCGACGAGCCCGGCGAAAGTGGGTGGCTCACGGCAGCCAAGAGGCCTACATCAACTATCGCCAGGCGGTGGATGAGAAGAAACGACAGATCAAGAGGGACATTATGCTGGGTTGGCGACAAGCTGTGGCCAACATCATGCGTGACCCGGCGAAGATGTGGCGGCTGACGAAGTGGGCACGAACAGCGGCTCAAAAACCACCACCACCACCTCAGTTCCCACCACTGAAGGACAGAGAGGGCAGGCACCACAGCTCGAACGAAGCCAAAGCCAACGTACTCGCAGGCCATTTCTTCCCCCCGCCAGTGAAGGCGGACCTCGCCGACATTGAGGGATACAAGTACCCGCCCGAGCTCTCGGTGAGCCAGGAAGTCACTACAGACGAGATTCTTAGCATCCTAAAGGACATTGCACCAGATAAGGCCCCAGGACCGGATAGTATACCTAATCGCCTCCTTCGAGAGTGTAGGGAAGTCCTAGCCGAGCCTTTAGCCAAGTTGTTCCAAGACTGCCTGCAAAGATCATACCACCCTAAGCCTTTCCGCCACTCCAGAACGGTGGTTCTCCGAAAGCCACAGAAGCCGACATATAATGTGGCAAAAGCATACAGGCCGATAGCACTGCTCAACACGCTCGGGAAAGTGCTCGAGAAAATCGTGGCCCGACGTGTGTCGGCCCTAGCAGAAGAACACAACCTGCTGCCCACCACACAGATGGGAGCGAGGCCGGGGCGATCGACCGTGACGGCGTTGGAGATGCTCACGGAGCAGATAAGGACGGTTTGGGCGAACGACGCCTCTTTAGTGGCGAGCATGCTCAGTCTGGATATCTCTGGAGCCTTCGACAATGTCTCCCACGAGCGACTAATCCACAACATTCGGGATGCGAGGCTGCCGCAATGGGTGGCCGAGTGTATCCGCTCCTTCTTGACCAATCGAACGACAACCCTCATGCTGGGCGTATACGAGGACAAGGTCCGGTCGACCACGTCAGGCATCCCACAGGGCTCGACCCTATCACCAATTCTTTTTCTCTTCTTTGCTTCTACCCTCCTACCACAACTCAACGTTGGAGCAACGACCGCAATCGGCTTCGTGGACGACACCAACATACTCACATTCAGCAGATCTACCGAAGCGAACTGTCGAATTCTAGAAAGAGCAAACGAGAAGTGCATGGCCTGGGCACGTACTCATGGCGCGACATTCGCACCCGAGAAGTACCAGCTGATGCATTTCACCCGCCGACCCAAGAAGTTCAACATGCAGGCGACTGTACGGATACCCAAGTTCCAGGACGGTCCAGCCCCAGTAATGAGAATTCTCGGGATTCACCTAGACTCGAAGCTCAAATGGGGACCCCACGTCAACCTGACGGCAGCAAAGGCCGCATCGCACATGGCGTCAATCACTCGATTGACCAAGAGCACGTGGGGTGCCACGTTCGCCAAAGCGAGACAGATCTATGCTGCTGTCGTTCGCCCAGTGCTTGCATACGGATGTCCAATATGGTTCTCACCCGGAGATGAGAGAGCCAACCGAAACAAACTGATCTACCCACTGCAGACAGTGCAGAACAAGTGCCTCAGGACCATCACAGGCGCATACAAGACGACGAATGTCCAAGTGCTGGAACATGAGGCGAGCTTTGCACCCTTAGACCTCCACCTCGAAACGCTGGCGATCAATCATGTTCTTAGAACAGAAGACTCCGCAGGCGACCAGGCCGTAGAAGAGACCTGTAAAGCCATCGATCAACGGGCTCAGCGCCGCTTTCGCACGAAAAGCAGCATCCCTATAAGACACACAGACCACTTTCGAACAAGAGCCAAGTCGATGCAACAGCAATTGGACTTGGCTGGGCCTGAGCGTGGCCGGAGCAAAATGGCTGCGAAAAGGAAACTCGAAGAGACTTGGAAAGCTAGATGGACCAAGTATCAGCAGCAGACGCGCGAAGGAGTGGACGACAATAAACTCTCGGTTGCAGTGCGAACAACGTGGACTCGAGGATTGCGGACGAAAGAGAATTTGACAAGGGCCGAAAGCACGGTTGGAACGCTGCTACGGACCGAGCATATCGGCCTGAACGACTATCTATGTCGACGGCGAGTGCCCGGATACTTGAAGCCAGATTGCGGCTGCGGTTGGCCACGACACACTCCAAAACACATCATCCTGTTTTGCCCTACACAAATTACAGGACGAGCAGAGATGCTGTTAGAGGCAAAGACGACCGACTATACCAAGCTACTGTCGACGGAGGCAGGCTTGCGTGCGGTGACGAAGTGGTTCCTAGAGCGGGATGTCCTTACTCAGTTCTCGCTGGCAAGGATGAGGGATGATGCGAAACCGAGGCGAAGAGGGCGAAGGCCGGGGACGTATGTGGATGAGGACGACGGAGATCGCTGAAGCGCGCCTGAGGTGCACAGCCACTTCTTACTGTAACGTAGACTCACTGGCGAAAGGGCAATGGCCACTCATCGGAGAAGAAGGAGTTTTCACCTAGGTAGAGGCTTGTGCCGTAAACCACGGTTTTCCTCCTTGATATCATATATAGTAACAGCCTGCATGGACCCGTAAGGGAGCTACACCAGGATAATGGAATATTAAATCAATCATACGACTTAGGAGAACGGAAGCTCGAGCAACTCGAACAGTAAAAGCCCCTTCGAGGCGGAATCAAGAAAGAAGAGAGCGGATCGAATCGTCGTTTCGGGCGTCTAGTATCTACCTGCTTAGCCCGATTACTATCCTCTCGACTCTCCAAATACCTACTTCGACTCCTCATACTACTCCGCCTCCTATTACGACCTCGAACGACCTCGACCGCTCCCTACTAGATAGCTCGCCGCCAGAGGGTACGGAGCTACAGGAGGCGACGTCGCTAGTTAATAGGATTGTTCGTTTTTCTACTCTCGAGACTCTTGTAAAGTAATATATCGAGTAATTAGGAGCTACTTTCGAAAGGACGACTTCGGAGAACGCCCTTTTATGCAAGGAGAACGCTAAGTTTAGGGAGCTATTACCAGTACGTAGGGAACATAAGAAGGGGAAGCGCGTAGTAGTTGGGGGGAAGTTCGTCTTTAATATAAAGGAAATCCTCGAACTTGTCGAAGAAGCGGAAGTAGAGGCATCAAAAGGGAAGTTAAAAAAGAGGCAAATAACAAGAGCAAAGACTCTCGAAGTCGAGGACGAGGGAGAGAAAGATATCAACGAGAGTTTTTACGAAAGTAAGAGCGATTGTATTATCGTAGCTAGTAGTAGATCGAATCCGAGGTAGGAAGTCCGAAATTCTATCTAGCTTCCCCTACTATCTAGCCTCCCCTATAATAACGTTAGCTTTAGAACCCTATTAATAAACCTCCAACCCTAACCTAAAACCCTGCAACAAACCGGCTGAGCTGAAACCTAATAGGGAACTCTATGTAACGATAGAAGCATACCGTCCTTAGCGCTAGAATCCGCTTGTACACTCCGTAATCCTTTATCTTCAGCGCAACTGCTTCTCTATCGAGTAAGGTTTCGACCAGCCAGTGTATTAGAGGAGCCTCTCAGAAACATTGTTGTCACAAAAAGTACGACAAGCGTCGTTATCGTTAAGATCTTCGCACTCAGAAGTCTTTTTAATATCGTACATTAGCCGTGGCTGCTCTTAGTATTGAGTCGGGCTAGGAAATCCTTACGTCAAAATTCTCAACACCAGCAATCTCAATGGCGTCGTCGATACAATGACAGACGTCACAGTCAAGGTCCTGTCGTTTCATTGCATGCGTTTCAGGTTTCTTAGAAACTGCCGTCGCTGCAAAAAACATAGTAGCCCATAACGCGTATAACATCATTGCGAGGGAATAGGGGAGAGTCGAAGGAGAAATAGTGTTTAGCGGTATTTGAGAACGAGGGCTAAAAGGATTAACAATCAGTAGGTATATATCTTGCTGATAATTCCTAGACGGAGAAAGCTCTGGAACATTAGCGTTATAAGTGTCAATATTCGAGCTATGCTATTGCATGAGCCTCACCGCCCTCCGCAAAATTACCCCACTCTGTTACCCTCCCATATAGTTGAACACTCGGTGTGATGTAATCGTCCTCCACTATGTGGCGATCAATTCTTACGTAGTGGTGCAAGACTAGCGGTGTACTTCCACCTCACCTATAGTTGTTCGTCGATAGGGATTCTATCAGGCGACGGAGAAGATCGTTAGGAACTGAGATGAACCTTTTCGAGATCAGATCTTCATTGCTCGGTTTTTGTAGATATCAGGTTTTGAGTGATATGGAAGAATTGTCATCCGAAGATTAGTATTCTATAGATGTTGTGTAACACTTCCAGCAAGCATGCACTACAGGATATGGACGATCAACGCAGACCAACGTGCAAGAGGACGAAGACTAACGACATGCTCTTTGAGTAAAGGTTCGTTTGGCACTGCTGGATTTTCGAGCAGAGACCCCGTGAGGTGCTGCAACATGAATACTCAAATAATGCTTGGGTGGTCCTCTCCGACGTTCAGTAAATATCAGGCCTGTACGTTATCCCATGTTGACACAAGAAATAGATTTCGTAACAAGTCAAGATCTGAAACAGATGTCAAGTTTGGTTCGTGTCCGGCTGTAGTCATTACCTCTGCGTCAAATGCGGATATATCGCATCCCTGTGACCGAGATCGTGTAAAAAAGGATATCAGAGCATTCGTGATGGCAACAGATGTCAGCACGAATTATCCCAAAATCATAGCTGCGACGCTGCGGTGACAATAAATTCCCAAGTGAAGCCGTTGACACTCGACAAAGTCCCGCTGCAAAGGCCCCGCGAGCCAAACTTGCAAGTTTAGGATTAGAGTTGAGGTTTCGCTACATAAGTAGATCGATTGAGATATGTTGCACCGACGACGCGAGAAGCAAGAACTGAGATTGGGATGCTTGATATATTAGGAAAGAAGGATCATAGAGAGTTTCGAGCGCAAAGCTTGAATGTTGTTGCAAATATCGGTTACAGATTGCCGCGTGACGGAAGTGCTTTGAGCCGGGAGAATTTGAAGAACCCAGATCACAAATATCGTGAAATATTAATACCGATCAACTAAGGATATGATGGAATAGAAAACAAAATCAGGTCGTATAAATAAAGATAACCATGAATCTCACTAGTCCACTTCTGAGTCATCAGACGAGTCCGAGATTATCTGCATTCGAGGAACACCTTTTCCACCAGGAGTGACCTTTCTTGGGGAAACGCCGTGATCTTGACTGGGTCGAGCGTCACTGCCATCGTACAAGTGCTGTTGCACCCGCTCGAGCCCATGAACGCAAGGGACAAGATCAGCCTCCAACGAAGCTAAGGCACGCAGGACGAAGACACGACAAAAATCGCAGCAGCGTGCTGACATTCTGGCAGTGTCCGTATTGACCGATCTCAGTTCCTGGTACAAGTCGACAAATTTGCCAAATACCAATGCAATACCCGGACCGTCACAAGTGGAGTCGTCACCCAATGCGGCTGCGTGACCCTCCTGTCGACCAGCGGAACCAACAGAGCTTTGCGTGAGCTGCGGCGAGGAGTCCACTGCCGCCAGCTCATCGGAAGTCGGAAGTCTCCTGATCAACTGGTTCTTGAACCTCTTCACCATCATACCATCTTTACCTCGGTGCCATTCTTCCTGCACGGAGGCGGCGTCCTCGTCTACAGCGGGCTGCCCAGGCAACACTGGTCCGTTCCGCTTACGCTTCCTAGCCGATACTGGGGCGGCGGCAGAGTAGTCCGGTCGAGACTTTGCCGGTGAATTTAGTGCTGCCAGCTTGACTTCCAGTCGATCTGTTAGGGCGTCTTCTGGGAAGAACATGTCGCTGGTGCGTCTACCCTTGTCGGAGTCCTTGACCGGATTGTTGAGAGGTTTGATGTCGGAAAGGATGAGGTGCGGCACGGTCGGGCCTCTGATGCGTTCCCTGCGACGGGTGCCGTGATCCGTCCGGCGACCTATGTGCTCTATCCATCGTGCAACCGCATCGGCCATCGGGATGCCCTGTTTGGCGTTGGCGGTGATCTGGACCAGCACGTCGCGAGGTAGGTCTTCAGGTCGGGTCCAGGAAGGAGTGCGGATGGATTGTGGGATGGCCTCGAACCAGCCTGGCCTCCAGGCTTCGTCAATGAGTCGTACGTAGTTCTGCCGTTGTCGCAGGGCAGATGCACCGATGACAATATTCGCCTGCGCAACCTCGCAGCCAGAGTCGAGTTTTCTGATGAGGTCTTCTGCAGATTTGACATTCGGATCGGGATGGCCCTTCCACAGTCCTTTCGCTTCGATCAGACGATAAGCCAGAGTGGCAAGAACAGCGACATCTTCCGTCTTGCTAGCCAACTCTTCCAGCACCGCAGAAGCGGCTTCATGTGGCAGAACACCATCGCCCGGGTCAACAAGAAAAGAGAAGATAGATCGGTCGTGCTGGTGTTGGAGGAAATGACGAGAGAGGACGGCCTGCACGTCGACAAGAGAGATGCCGTCGAGGTATGCCTTCAAGTTGCCCGCGTGCAAAGGTTCGGATAGCAATTGTCGCTGTGACCGCGTGAGGTGTGGCGTGGACGACTGGGCAGAAGGGAAGGGGACTACATCTGCAGGAGATGTAGATCCAAGAGCGGACATGATGTGCGAGTCTGAGAGTGTCATGCGAGAAGGTGTTGGGCTGACTGAAAGAAAGCAAGAGGGGGAAGGCGTCGCACGGGCCGATTATGTCAGCGGTACGGGCGCGCGGGGATGACATCAGCAGGTCGCGGATGCACGCACGCCAGTCATACCAATCCCGTTTCGCCAATGTTTCCAAGAAAAACAATGTAATTGAAAGGGGCATGTGTACAATACCACAGAGCCAATTGTAGAAGGTGACAATGGCGAGCGAGCAAGGATCCGTTACGGATTGAGAGGTGATGGCGCTTCACGACTTTGTCACCGATAAAGTCATTGTTTATACCGCTAGGAAGCACAGACCGAGCTGAACAAGTACACACCAACAATGTCTCCAGCGCCTCGCCGGCGGATATGTCATCCACCAGTGAAGGTGACGGAGGTACACCCTCAAGTGTACTTCCAGGAATTCGAAGCCCGGGGAAGACATCCGAACCAATCGGAAGCCTCAACAGCCTTGCAGATTACCAGCTGGCCACACCGAGCTTCAGAGGCGGGAGACCGCAGGAGTGGGAAGAGTGGCAGAAAGCTACGAGATGCCCAGCAAGCCCAAAAAAGCGAAAGATAGAACGAGCCGAAATCATCAGTATCTCTGAAGATGGTCTTGTCCAGCTGGTGGAAGACACCATGACAAGAATCTTACGAGGTTTCGTTGCACCGACGCCTGGTGCCGGTGCGGGCGAGGATGTGCAAAGTCTTCGTGTCGAAGTGGAGGAAAACATAACCAAAGTAAGGATTGAATTGACGCAGCTTGTCAACACGATGATGGAAAGAATGCAGGCCGAGGCGGAGCGAAGAGCAGCACTCGAGGCAGCTATCGAGCGAGGAGCCGAAGTAGCGTGCTTGCAGAAGCCATACGTCGGAAAGAAATACACGATCAGCCACCCAGGCTTCCAGATACGTTGGCCAGAATGTGTGAAGCGGGGTACGAGAGTGGCACTAGCGATTCGCCACGACGCGCTGGACCGGTACGTGTTCGAGGAAAGGACTGATCTGGCGGGAGGCCCGCACGTGCAATGCCTCGATGTATGGGAAACAGTACAT
Organism: Cladosporium sp. SL-16; assembly: GCA_002921095.1. NCBI lineage: Eukaryota > Fungi > Ascomycota > Dothideomycetes > Cladosporiales > Cladosporiaceae > Cladosporium > Cladosporium sp. SL-16. The sequence continues at coordinate 21,076 of PEGC01000108.1, forward strand.
AGAAGGAAGGTTCGAAGCACTAGACTGATAAACGTCTACAACAAAGCGAAGTTTGAAAGCGGAGGATACAATATCGACCACATGGATCTGTCGCGACTGATAGTAGGCAGGACCATTCTTGCAGGAGACTTCAACGCTCGCAGTCCGGCGTGGGACCCGTGGGCAGTACGTCGACACAATGCAGGGACGGTAGAGCGACTGATCGAGAGGCACGGTCTCATTGTCAACAACAAGGACTACCAACCTACCAGATGGGGGAAGAACTGCAAATCGACCATTGACCTGACATTGAGCACTCACAATGTTGGAGCGCTCACATCCTGGGGAGTCGACTCGGACCGGGCTACTACTTCTGACCACGAAGTGATCGTCTTTGCGTGGATGCCGCTGCGTGCTACTGCAGCCGCCGAGGAAGCGACATCAGTGCCAAACTTGAACATCGATGAGCTTTGCGCCAACGAGCAAGCGATGGAAGAAGCTGCTGAGCATTGGCGTGCGCTAAGTAAAGGCAGACCGCTCGTAGAGTCACACGCAGCGACGGAAGAGGAGCTCGAAGCCGAAGCGTTTTGGATTCAGGACAGCCTCAAGATTGTGCTGGATACACATGCACCCGGAAAAAAAGCTTGCGCTCGCTCGAAACGATGGTGGACCGCCGAGATCAAACAGATGAGAAAGTCATTCGCGGGTACGAGGCGTGCTTACAAGGACGGTCGAACCAGTTTCGATGAGTACCGCCGAGTTAGGAACGAGTATTGTTATCACATTCGGAAGGCTAAGCGACTGGCCTGGGAACGCTTTCTCGAGGGCGTCTTCCCAAGTGATGACCTTTCAGAACTCGCCTCTGATCCCGAGAGATGCTGGAGAGCACTGAGATACACGAAGCCACAGGCGCCATCACACACGCCGGCCATCAAGGTCAGCGGCGTGAATGGACAACCACACAAGATCGTGGCAACGGCCGAAGAGAAGGAAGATATCTTCGTGGCGCAGGCATTCCCACCTCAAGCTCTGGCTGTCGAAGAATTCTCATTCCCAAGCTCAGTAGCTGACGTGAGTGCGCGAGAAGTTCGCGAGGCGCTATTCGCCCAGTCTGTCAAGAAAGCCCCCGGTATAGACGGCATCGGCTTCAAAGCGCTCAGACTTCTATGGCGGTGGGCAGAAGATCGAATCGTGTCGCTGGTGCAAGGTTGCATAAGGACTGGATACCACCCTTGCACCTGGAAGACAGCCAAAGGCATACTGCTGCGCAAACAAGGCAAGCCCACCTACACTGCGGCAAAGGCTTATCGCATCATTAGCCTGCTCAGCTGCTTTGGCAAGGTGGTCGAGAAAGCGATCGCAACGTTGATCGCTTCTTTCTGTGAGAAAGAAAATGTATTCCACAGGGGACAATCTGGCTGTCGGCGGGGCAGAGGTACCTCAGACGCCGTCGCACAGCTGGTTGCGAAAGTCGAGAGGGCGTGGGCCGCGAAGCGCACCGCGCTCGCATTACTGCTCGACGTAAAAGGCGCGTTCGACAGGGTTGACAAGACGCACCTGCTCAAGCGTATGATGCAAGTTGGCGTTGCTGGCAACATAGTACGCTGGGTGGACTCGTTTCTGTCCAATCGACGAGCCATGCTACTTATTGATGGAAGAACGGGCGACACCCGCGCCATCCAGGCCGGTTTGCCACAAGGCTCACCAGTGTCGCCAGTACTCTTTATCCTGTCTGTCAGCGCCCTCTTTCAGTGGCTGGAAGAGAAACACTCGGCTCTCCAAGCCATATCGTTCGTGGATGACATAGGCTTGGTGATCGAATGCAACGAACTCGAAGAGGGCGCCAAACGGCTTGAGGGCATCGCCAGAGACACTATGCAATGGGGTGCAGACAATAAGGTCGAATTCGAGGTCAGCAAGACTGAAGTACTGCTGTTCAGTAGGCGCAAGAAAGTCCTCCAGGCTGCGAGAAGCGGCATTGTTCGCATAGGCGAGCAATCGTTTGCGATAAAGCAAGAAGCGACAAAATGGCTCGGCTTCTGGTTAGACCCGAAGTTGAGCTTCAAAGCGCATTTTGAGAACAGGATGGCGAGCGCCAGAGGAGCGTTGCACCGGGTAGCGAGCCTCAGCAGGAGTAATGGAGGTCTGCCCATCAACCTCATGCGGAGAGTGGTGGTCGCGACAGTCACCTCTGTAGCACTGTACGGCTCGGAAGTCTGGTGGAGGGGCCAACAAGATCGTGTGAACAAGTTACAACTCTTACTGAACAGTCAAGCAAGAGCTATCACAGGCTTGCTGCGGTCGACGCCGCTAGTCTTCCTCCAGGCTCAAGCGTGCTTACCTTGCGCGAAGGATTTCCTTGATCACCGCCAGACAAGGTATGCAGTACGCGCACTTGGCGCGAACGGCGATCATCCGACACATCAGCTGCTGCCTGCCAGCTTCCGGCTGGGCGAACTATACGGCTACGAAGGTAGCACGCCGCAACTGTCCAGCATAGGCTGGACAAGACCAGAAAAGACGCACCGGCTGTTTGGAAGCAGACTCGCGCAACAAATTGTAAAACACGTCGACTATGATGTGGAGCATGGCTTCGACTTGCCTTGCAGACAAGAGCTGGCGGTGAAGGCCCCGGCGATCAGGATTGATAGGGTCTCACGGATGCCGATGCGGATGCTCCCTGACTATCCACTACAAACGATATTGTTCGTGGAGCTTGCCAAGGACGTCAGTGTTGGTGTAGGGGCCGCGTGGAAACTGATGCCACAATTTTTGCAATTGGCATGGCACTGAAGCAGCTGCCACCAGTCCTTGTGAGGACTAGCCGCGGAAGCGCAGAGATAGTGACGAAGTCAAGGCCAGCACTGACAGCGATTCATGGCCAGAGCAGCTGGCAGGTGCGGACTATCACCGAGGTCAAAAGACTAGCAAGACGTGTCGAAGAGACGGGTGGTACACTAGCCCTCACATGGCTTTCAAGCAGCACTAGCAGCGACGGCTACAAAGCCGCGAGTGTGGCAGCGCAACAGGCGGCAAGGCAATCACCCAAGACCATGAGACCGGCCTCACTCGCATATGTGAAACAAGCCGTGAAGGAAAGGTGGAAACCAACGATGAGGCTCAACAAGCATGTCAAGGATGCGAGAAAAGCGTTCGCTGCGCGATACCTGCAGCTCAAATCGGGCCATGCAATCACCGCAGCCTATCTGATGAGGATTGGCAAAGCCGAGGACGCACGCTGCTGGTGGTGCAACGGAAGCAGACAGACCGTGGAACACCTCTTGCTCGAGTGCCGGAAGTGGCGCAGAGAACGAGAGATGTTAATACAGAAGCTCAAAGCCAGAGACATCGCAGTCAGCGAAACGCGAGACCGAAGAAACCTCAAAACACTATTTGAGGACATTGCCGTAGTGGAGATGCTCAAATTTGTCGAGAATACTGAGATAGGTAAGAGGCAAGGAGCGGGAGACGACAATGTCGACTCATGGGACGTGGAACGGCTGGACCGGAGAGACGAGGACGACTATTGGGGAGTGGAGAATGGCGGAGGGTGAGAAGGTGATGCAGCATAACAGCGACAAAAAAGTAAGAGGGCTTTGAGCCCAAAAGCCGTGGCGGCTTGATGGAGTCGGGACGTCGAGCAGGATTGTACAGTAGAAACTGGCGCGAGAGCACACAAGCAAGCCATAGAAATCGTCGAGAAGATAGCCGACGTGCCATAAGCTATTTAGCTTGAATGCAGTATGATTAAAACTAAAAAACTAAAAAAGCACTCGCATAAGCACACCGGTAAACACTCCGGTAAACACTCTCCAATACTCTTCCGTAAACACTCTCGAATACACTCTCAAATACACTCTCAAACATACTCTCGTACATTCTCAAGTCTTCCACCTTCTGATGAAGATATTTTTCGACCGTGTGCCGGAAAGCATTCCTTTTCAGCTTTACATCAAGGAACAATCCTACTACTTCAACTGCCAGTGGTTGGGGTTTATTCTCTGACTGGTGATGATGCACGATCTGTATGTCTTCTAGGTCTTTGAGTGAGTGATTTCTGGATGCGCTGCACACCTCGTTTCAATTGTAGACTGACGATATCATCTAGCATTGTCATGGCTGTATCGGGGAACTCAGCAGAAAAATGCTGTCACTGGGTTTCTTTTGAAAGCCTGAAAAGTCGCTCTGCTAGGTGTTTCTTTTCCGTCTTTCGACCGACTCTTTGGATGATCGGCCAGGACTTGATCAGCTCTGTGATCAAGGAATGCCAGCAGGAATATCGTCCAAGGGTAGTGTCAATCTGGTCCGAAAGGTTTGCGAAAAGTCCTCGCAAGCCAGCATCGTCGTACCGGTCGACAAATGCTGGACTGAGTCGCAGAGCTCGAATGAACGCTGCGCCGTTGTTTGCAGTCATGAAGTTCCCGGCGTACATGAAGCCACCTCGCAATGTCACAACGGCATGGATACAACCGCTGCTCAAGTACAGTGGGTTGTTCCGGCATACAACCACGCATCGACCTCCTCCAAGTTGATCGATAATGCGGCTGAGACGCTCTGGTCCAGGGGGCTCGTCGTCTAGAAGCTTTAGATTATGCTCGGTGGGAGGCCAGCAAACAAAGAGCTTCACCGTGTCACCCACAGGCATCGCCAGACCGGCCAGAAAGTGATCTATTGTACATCAGCCAAAATTATGCACGGATTTTTTTCTTCCACTGAAAATGAATACCAATATGGACGTCCGACCATGACCCTGCCGGACTTGCGAACATCTCAACCTGTTGCGGCTGGTACAGAAAGTCTCGATTAATGTGGGCTCGAGAAAAGTCGAACTCAGGCTCGTCAAGTTGTACTTTTGCATATCGAGGATTGACAGATCGAGGCGGAGCGGACAGGTTGAAAAGCAGAGTGTCGTAAAACTCCCCGGAATATCTCTCGTTTGTTTCCGTACTGTCGAATTGACCCATGCTATAGAATTTGAGGTCGGAACAGTCTAGATATGTGTCAGCTAGACATGTTCTAAAGACAATCGTGCTAACCTACTCACGGTCTCGAAGGGCACGTAATGCATCCGCCTCAGATTTCGCCGGAAGGTCACTTGCCTTGATAATGCTAGCAAGTGCATGCTCGCTCGGCGCATCCTCGTCCTCAAGACACGGAAGCTGTAGAAGCTTCTCCAAGAATGAATTTCGGTTCCAGTGGTACTGTTTACCATGAATCTCCTGGTACCATGGCTGATGTGTATACCATTCGTTCGAGGGATGCCTGACAGGCAAGGTCTGGTGACCATGCGGCTGTAGTTCGCATGGTTGATCGTTTGATGCGCGCTGTGAATCGTCGGTTTGATAATTGGTCTCCGTACGACACGCGATGGCTTTCCTTGGACGGCCGCGCGATCTCCGCTTCTGTCCATGAACGTTGTCAAGATGTCGGGATTTGTTCTTTTTGTCAGCCAAGGTGACATTGCAGCCAGGCAACGGACATTTGTAGCTTTTCTCTAGGGCCATGTTTGTTATTAATCCACTCAACGAGGAGGGGGAATGTTAAAAACACGTGCCTTCGGGGAGTTCATCCCCGGCTTCGGGGACAGTCTTTACCCTGCCGAGAGCGGAACAGACCCGCTTCGAGGCGGCTCAAGCCAAAGCTAACACTTCCAGTCGCGTGTTCCAGAGACATGCCTCTCGCGCTGACCTCTATCCCTCAGACCCCGCTCGTCACGCATTCTCCACCGAACACTGCATGATTGCGCTTTGTTTCGCTTCCGTTGAGCGATAAAGATGAAGAAACGGGTACGCAAACAGCAAGCCCAGACGACGTTCACGTTACGAACCGCCCGCGGCAATCAACAGTACCATTGCGCACGGAAACCACAGGAAGTATCTGAGTTCAGAAAGAGCTTAGAGCGTGAGTATCACACTATCCCGCACGAATGGTCACTCTAATGATAGGGGGACTAGTGAATAATTCGAAAGAACCGGAGAGCATTATTCGAGTAGGAGGCTGGGTGTGGGTGCAATACGTGACGGAGGGTGGAGAAGTGGACAACAATCTAGCGCTAGCAGTCGCGATATTGCGGTACAAAAGTGGCAGTTTCGCCGTTGCTCTGCTCTGGGGAAAGATAACGCAAGCCGGGTGGGATGGAGGCCCGCAACGCGTCGTTTGTACGGACGACTGCCAGGTAGTGGACATGGAAAGCATCGGCAGCGGGGTCATTGAGCCAGAGAAGTCTGGACGTATCCTGACGGAGAACAGCGTGGGTGCCAAGTTTTCGCTCGATCGTTATCATGTCTCCTCCGACTCGTACGGGAATCTGGAAGTGAGCGATTCTACCACCCTCATCACACACAGTGCGTACTAACCATCGCTAGCGCCTCGAATCGGTCTCTTTCGAGACGCAGAGCGGTCGACCGTCTGAGCGATTCCTGCAAGAAGTGACACTTGCTGAGGAATCGCCTATGGATGTACAGCCGCCAGTACAGCCAAGTCTGCTGAGAGGGGCCTCTGAGGGAGTGCAATTGGAAGTTCGGAATGGTAACATGCCAAAAGAGCTAGGTTTGGAAAAGCAGAGTGCAACTACGGGAACGCCATCAAGACTGGAGCCACCGCCAGGATTAACGTCGAAGTCGGGGCCAAGCGCCGTGAAAGATGGGGAATTAGTCGCTGGAGCCGACGTTGATGCAGACGAAAAGAAAGACTCGGACACCAGTGTTCAGGCAGATGGCGAAGCAGACGCCGAGACAGATGTGGACGAACAAGGCATCGCGGATACCACAGCAAATACTGAAGCAGTTGCTAAGACTGACGATGCGGTACATGCTAGATCAGACATCGAGACAGAGACGGAGACGGACGTGCGATCTGACTTTTGGGCAATTGTTGACGTTGATGGCATAGGAAAGACTCGAGTAAACGCCGTAGCAGACGCTGACGAGGACACCGTAGCAGACGGCGAAGCAGACGGCGAAGTGAGAGCAGAGTCAGCAGCAGAGACCGAGGCAGACACTGAGGCGGACACTGATACAAACGCTGTAACGAATGTCGAACTAGCGACTGAGGCGGAGACTGAACCAGCGCCTGATGCAGGTGCTGAGACAGACGTTCATGCGAATACTGAGCCAAAACGCGCAGGGAACATTGGATCACACACCGAGGCAGCGGCAGAATTCGGTGCAGCGCCGGGAGCGGAATCTACGACAGTCGCCGCAGTAGTGCCCAGAAGTAATGGTGAGAATGTCGATAAGGTTTGTGCTGGAGAGAGGTCTAGCGTTCGTCGAAAGCGTAACTACAATGGCACAAGCAAAATTGATCAGGTAAGCTTGTGGCGGTCATCATTGAAGGCTCGAATGCTTACACGCCGCAGCCGCCAAAGAGGGCAAAAGTCGCTGGGTCACCAGCGATGTCGGGATCCGGAG
>PEGC01000109.1:0-26775 GCA_002921095.1 Cladosporium sp. SL-16
AAAAAAAAAAAAAAATCCAGCCAAGTGCCGGTGCCAACCCGTAAACTCGAGCCACGGATCCGCGACATATCGCTTGAAGCTACCATCTACCGTCTGCCGCTGTCGTGCCTCTTCTACCTTCGCTCGGCCCTCTCGTAGAACTTCTCGGAAGTATCAAGCTCCGAGACTCATGTACTGGGATCGCCCAATCATACTCGAAACATATGAGGCAGTAGTTCAGCTTTTCGAGTGATTCCAATAATGACTCTGTAGCGAATATGGCTACGGAGTCCCGACAACGAATCGTTACTCAGGCCGCCTACGGACAGAGAGCGCACACCTTCACGTGGTGTCCGGTGTGAGTAGCTGCTATGCAGTGAAACCAAGTGCGCTACACAAGACCAGAAAAGCGATGAGCCCATGTGGCAGTCTCGCACAAAGCCATCATTCGACGATCCCTACCCCCCTCACCGACAAGGCCCGACATGGGCGATGAGGCTGCCCACCTCATCGTCCAGCCGTCAGGAAAACTCTGCACGACACGACAAGGCCTGCATGCACGCCGCACAGGCAGGCAACACGACTAAACCACCGCCACCGACAAGGCCCGACATGGCCGGCGCGACTGATTATCTCGCCGTCCAGCCGTCGAGAAAACTCTGCACGATATGACAAAACACGCGCGCACGCCGCACGCGCAGCCAAGAAGACTTACCACAGCCGCCAACAACGACAACGCCGACTCAACATCACAGATGAGCAAGAGTTGGGAAACCATGCAGGAAATGCACAAAAGCGGGATGAGCCCGCCAGCTCTCGCAAGAAGGCCAATACATAGACTCATGGATTGAGATGAGTCACACCGGACAAGATACATAGCGCGAGCGTTCGATGAGCTCGACCAGCTGCTGGACAAAGACAAGCACAGCAGTCGCCACGCGTCGGCACACAAGCGAGAACACAAGCCGCTTTCACCTTTCTTAGAAGGATCGGAAGGGCGCACAGCAAGGAACTCACCCCTCTGGGGCTCATTTGCAGTCTCGACTGGAAAATCCCAGAAGGAATTGGTATAGACAAGACAGCGTACGCCTCCGTCAACGGAGTCGTCCAGCCTGTAGCACGAGAAGCATAGCGGAGCGACGGAGAGGAGAGGACAGAGAGGGGACAGGGGCCAGTGGTTGCGGCCAAACGCGAGAACCAGTAGGAGGGCATTGAGCCCAAAAGCCGTGGCGCCTTAGATGAAGACGGGACGGCGAGCAGGATTGTAGAGAAGAAACTTGACGCGAGAGCACACTTAGAAGCCATAGAATTCGTCGAGAAGATAGCCGACGTGCCATAAGCTATTTAGCTTGCATGCAGTATGATTAAAACAAAAAACAGAACTTCTCGGAGTCCTACGTCCGCGTCGATCGTTTCCCGATCCTCGCCCTCCCCCTCCATTTGTTCGTCTCCATTACCCGACATTCCTCGTGAAACGACAAAGCATCGTTGCCACTGACGGTACTCGAAAAATCGCTGACACCACTGTTTGTCCTCCCACATCCGATTGAGCGCTTGCTTCTCCTTCTTCCGCACATTTCCTCCGCGGCCTCTTTCGTTCACCCAGCCATGTTCCAGTCGACAGTGCTTCTGTATACCAAACGCCGTTCGGCACACGTATTTGCACGGATTGCCGTCTTGTTGTCCCATACACTGCAATCCGTCCTTGAAGACCTCTAGTCCTTCGACCGGCTCTTCGCTCGCTTGCGGATGTTCGACGTCTTCTTTGTTATGCGCGACTGCTTCTAACGTCCTTATCCTTTAAACAATGCGACTGCGATTCTGTTTATCGATTTGCGGGTGATGTTCACGTAAGTGACGATCAATCTGTTGCGGTACAACGGCGGAAGCGCACCTTTCACACACAATGATCTTGTATTTTTGCATGTGTTGAAAAATGCGATCGAAGTCTTCTCGCACGCTGCCCATCTTCACCGTGTTGACCCTTTTGTTACTACGGAGAAAATAATTTGAAACAGATGCTACTACAATTCTAACGTGACGAATATACCCCTATATATATCCACGCTATGTTGCGGTTATTGCTATCTTTGTTGTTTGTTTGTATGTAAGTCGGCAATTTATTCACGATGCCAGCGTATTGCGCTGAGCTAACCCTACTTTGTCGGGATGCGGCCCTGCGGACGACTTTACGCGAACACCACCTGAGAAAATTTATTTTTACAGTTCTTGCAATATTTTCAGTAATCCGCCGTATCACTATATTACCTGCCTTGATCTCGTGATTCTACGACGTCAGATGTTCAAACAAACCACCGTCAAAGTTTCAAAAAAACCACGGTCTGTAGAAGCCGGACCCACTTCAAATTTCGCTTACACTTTCAATAAAACCACCGTGATTTCTTCGTAGAATGATAGTCATTTCATAATTCTATCCTCTATCTTCATCTTCATGCCTGGCTCTACTAACGCTTGCCCGCATCTCGACGGAGCCCGCACCGTGCTCCGCCCTTGATATTCATCTGACTTTGTCCCGTCCAACCTCCCGTCCCATCTAATTGCTGACAACCAGCCGTCTTCGACTCCTTAAACCGACAGCCCTCCTTCTTTACCTATCGTCCTCCATAAACCCTTCTACTCTCTGTTTTCCGCCCTTTACACCTTCGGCGAATGTGACAACATGCGGTCCCCACCACCCCACCCCCAAATTCCCTTTACTCCATCCTGCTATCTGCGTTCCATCATCCCTAGGGCTGAACGTACCCCAAATGGTACAGAACGCCGCAGGACGCGACTCCGATGAGCACAAGATTAGTGCCGGGTCTTACCGAGCAAATCAGCGCTTAGGAATCTAGGTGATCCGCTAGAAGAAAGACCCTATCCATAATCCTACCCACACTCCAGGGACGAACGGTGGACGGATATGGGTATGTTGCCTACTCCATCATTCTGCCGGGAACGTGTAGCGTTCCATGCAGAGTAATGGGGTCCTCAAATGTGGCACGCTGGAATGCGTTACTAATCCCACCAAAATTTTGTTGTAAATATGCCTCAGCTGTATGCGGAGAATGTCGTTGCCTTGAGAAAGATTGCTGCCGCCTGATCTTAGGCACTGCTGCCTGATTAGCACCGTCTATATAGATGACAGTCTTTACCTTTACAGAAAGAATAACAACGCAGTCATCGTCAATGCGCATCTTTGCTCGTAGAACAACAAATTTCGAAACGTACCGCACTTTCTGGTTGTGAAATGCGTTACTAGTAGGGTGGGGGCTCAACTGGGGTGCGGGTTCCGCTTGTAATACGTCGCATGTTCAAGATTTAAGATAAGTTAAGTTAGCTGGGTGATTTGTAGGAACGTGCCGCACTACAAAACATCCTATTAGAGTAGGCGGTTTCAGAAGCTTTGGACTGGTATGTTGTACGCCAGTGCACACTTCCGCACGGAAGTGAATCTGCACGATAATCAAGTAGGGCATTATGTACAATATATTCAGTGTATGCGTTCGAGACGCGTTCAGTCACGTCCATTATTAATCTATCGCGGTGTTAACGTTAAGCAACAAAATGTGGGCGAAATTGCACCACATCCCGGAACACACCACTTCCCCAGGGTTTACATTGATGAGGCAGAATCATAGAGTAGGAATTGTTGACCGTTATGATGCCTTCACTGAGATAATGTCCTTGTTCGGCTTCATGTCCGTCTGGAGGACATTTTCTGGTGTTTTTCGAACCATCCTCCTCGCTCCCAGGAGCCAGGAACGTACAGGTTATCATTGCGCACGATGGTATTGACGATACCTGTTATGATGACGCTAAGTCGGTCGAAAGAAATTGGCTTCAGGATCCAACCGTCGAAACCCGCATCAATGTAGGTCTTGTGCTCTTTCTCGACCAGAGAGGCAGAGACGGCAATGATGGGGACGCGTCGATTGAGCGAAGAGCGTTTGGAAAGAACGTGCGTGGGGTGTGATTGCTCAAATGAGCGAATCATTTTGGCCGAAGCAAGGCCGTCCATAATGGGCATCTAGGTCAATATTCAGTAAATGCGGGTCTGCAGGGTAATTAGCTTCGAGGTGACATACCTGCATATCCATCAAGACGATGTCCCAAAACTCAGTCTTCTCAGTGTACGCGTTCGAACATTCCTTGCCATTGACGGTGAGATACACTTCATGTCCAAATTTCTCCAGACGCTTCTTGATGATTTTACTGTTTATCGGGTCATCCTCGGCAACCAGGATGTGCATGTGGTCTGCAGTAGAGCTCGTATTGGTGTCGTGGGGCATGTGCTTTACGTCACCAATAGCGCAAGGTGCCATTGCAGGAGCTTCCGTGTGTGCTAACGAGGCGAGTTCGACCGGCATGCGTACAGATATCATTGGCATGTTCCGACCTTCGACTCTAACCTCGCCGGGTCTGACGACATCTCGTTCGCGCGAGAACTCCGGCATTGATGCAGTATCGATGCTGCGTGACCGAGGTTTCATCGGTAAGTAGGTCGGACCCTGAGGGTCGGTCGTGTGTCTTTGAACAAGTCTCGGTCGATTGGCAGTGTTCTTGCTCGCCAGTAACGTCTTGCTACATTCTGGAGACTTGCTGCTGGCCTCCGAGGCCCGTGACCAGCCTCCAACTTGGTGGGGTTCCTGGAGGGCGTCGGTAAGTCGGTCCGCATGGCTTTTTCTGCTGCCAACGGAGAATAGGCTGGCATTGCTATGGCCAGACCCCGCACTATGAACACTTTTCTTGCTACCCACGCTGTCCGCGCTACGCTGACGCGAGATCGCCCGCGCGCCAAGGCTTGACGAGGGTCGCATCGCGCTACTACGTGCAACTAGAATGAGCTCGCCAGACGTTTGCGGCACAGTGAGTTTCGTGTTGAGTGAGTCGGCATGAGATATCGTGGATGTCGTTGTGATCATAGTGGGGCCAGTCGAGGCGGGCTTTGGTTGGGGTGCGGAGTCGGGTAGGTCGAATGAAAGCTGGATGACGAAGCGTGTGCCTTTTCCTTCTTCCGATCCCAATCTCAGCTGACCGTTCATATTTCGTAGTACGCGAGCCACGACAGCCAAGCCATTGCCAAGTATCCGTGGCTCTTCTGAGGTGTTGAGATCAGGCAGAGCTTTGCTCGAAGTGACTGAGCTATCCAGAAGGTGGTCGCCCACGGTTTGCACCTGCTCCAGTTCGCAAAAGAGTGCGTCGATCTTCTCGCTGTTGATTCCGACGCCTGTGTCAGAAATGCAAATATCAACATCAACACCTTGCTCACGACGAGCTGCAAGAACTACCTCCACGGTGACACTGCCTTCCATGGTATTCTGGATCGCGTTCGCCGTGATATTGCTAATTGCCTGCCTAACGCGACGACCATCGCCCATCACATGTGTCGGTAGTCCAGGGTGATCCTTGAACTCATATGCGATATTTTTGCGACGCGCATCGCCCACGAATATATCCGTTGCCTCTTTCAAAACGTGTTTGAGGTTGAACACTTCGTATTTAGTAAGCTCTCCACCCTCCTCGGTCATCGTCAGGTCGAGTAAATCATTAATGACAGAAACTAATGATTTCGAGGCGGAGTGCGACCTTATCAAGCTATCTCTGGTCTCTTGGTCCAACGACCCTTCGAGCGCAATCTCCATATAGTTAATGACTGCATTGAGAGGGGTTCGTACCTCATGTGCTGAATTAGCAAGTAGCAATCGCGTGAGCTGGCTGTTTTGCAAACTCTGCTCCTTTTGACGCCAGACTGTGATGAATTTGCCGTAGACCAGACAAAGGACTGCAGCTGTCTCGACCTCTTCGTCCGTCCATTCGCGACATTTGCCCACTACACTCTCGCACCAAACTCTAAAACTCTTTCGCGGTTCAAGGCAGCCTTCTGTACCCGTCTTGATGGATTTCTCGTAAGGGTTGCCAGCCCATTTGACTTCTTTGACCTGGCCTTTGCGAAAAAAGACAATGAAGTCCTCGCCTGTTGCGGAAAGAGGCACGAGAAGTAGTCCAGCGATAATCTTGAAGCCAGGCGCGTAGCGCAGATCGGGGAAGTCCTCGTGAATGTCTTGCGACGTCGTGATGCTCGTGATGCTACGCAGTCGTAAATATTCGAGCATAGCCAGAACTTCATGCGATTCGTCCACTTCGCCAAGAATCTTCGTCTCACCTCTAATCGAGAGCAAGCCAAAGTCAGAGTCAAAATGTTTGATTAGGTCTTCCGAGGAGGCAATGATATATCCCGATGGATTCTCCTTAGTCGGAACAGTATTGATAAGATTCCGTGCTTGCAGTCTGGAAACGTACGAAAGGCGCTCAACCTCCCTGGAAGCCGAATCTCCGATCAGCCGGCACATTTTCCTCACCGGGAATGGAACCCGCATGCCATGCGAGCCATAGGCGTGACACGAGATAAGGCCCCAAAGCTCATCGAAAGCGGTAATCGAGATAGACATGGATGACCGTACGCCCATATTACCAAGGTACTTGATGTGTATTGGAGACATGGCCCTCAGGTATGAGTGGGTGAGGTCCAGAGGGGACTCCAAGTCTTCGACAGTCCTGCAGACCAACCGCGCAGTGTCCTGGTCTCGGTCATAGAGCATTCGTACTTTATTGACCTTGTACAATTCTCGAGCTTGTTTCGGAATGTCCGATGCAGGAAAATTCAAGCCCTTGTATATGTCTCGATTTGTGTTAGGGTCGACCAGCTCAGTCACAACTCGACCATTCCAGGCTTGATCGAATTGATAGATCATGACTCGGTGAAACCCCGTCAGCTCCTTGACTACACCAACAAGAGTCTTCAGGAGCTGTGCCAGAGAAGCCGCCGTAGCAAATTGTTCTTGTACTTGTGACACAATGTTGAAGACCTCCATGGCTGCCGCCTCTCCCCTTCGTTTTCTTGCATTGCGGAGGATCCTCAGAGGTTGACTTGTGTTTTGTGTACTTTCCACGAATTCCGCCTCAGTCGGCCGGCTTTGAAGCTTATCTTCCAGAGGTTCGGGAGTAGCTTCGCTTGACGGCATCAAGGGACATTCGTGATCATCCTGCAGTTCAAATTCGCAGATGATAAGGTCACTATTGCGCTCGCTGATGTGAACTGCACACCACAACTTTTTGTGATTCCGAGAGGGTGATCGTATGGACAGTGTGAAAACCTCCGGGCCGTTCGCCATGACGTCGGTCCCCTCGTCCCTGATGAAGTCCACGTGGTCCAGTAGATTTTCAGCTTGCTCCTCAGAAAGAACATCGGTGAAGCTCTCCAGTGCAAACAGTTGCTTAGGCGTATATCCGATAATTCTCTTTGAGTTCTCGCTAACTACTCTGACAATCAATCTGCTCTCGTCTTGTTCTTGCAATGCGATGAGGAGGCCAAATCCCTGCACTGCGCCGGGAATATGAATGGGCTCGTCCTCGCAACGCTGTAAAGTGTCGCCGTCCCGGCCAGTGATGACAGCATGTCCTCCTTCGGTGACAATATGTTTGAAACGCGCTGTCACCAATGGCCCTGCTTCATCGAGATCTCCTCGAATTGAAGGGATGCCGGTAGATGAGAGTGGTTCGCTAGACGCAGCAGAGACCCTATCGTTGCTCCCACTGTCGTCATTCTCCCCAGTAAGCATGTTGGCAAGGACACCCGGTGGCTGCCGTTGCGATGGAGAGAGTAAACTTATTGGAGTTACAGGCGTACCGCCTTGATCCTTGGGGTTTGCAATATTCCGATCTTGGTTCATATGGTGGCTTCGACGCATGAATCCGCTCGCGCCTCTGTGGACGTCATGCGAACACTTACCCGCAGAGCTGTGATGCGAGCCGCCCAAGACGTCTTCGGGGCCCTTTTCAGTTGATGCAAGTCGAGAAAAGTGGATATCATGCTGTCTGTGTGGTGCGTCTACGGTGTTTGCGACCGGTTGGGCAGAGACCACGGATCGGATAGGAAAAATCCTCTCGGATGCTGTAGGGCTCAGTACAAGGCTTGCTCGAGATGGCTCGGCTGATACTTCGTGGATATCGACATTGGGCGACGGCAGAGGCTCGCTGCTTTCCGCCAGATGCGGCATCCGATTGCGTGGTGCGATAGATGTTCCATAGGCCTCCCAGTCGTTCAGTGGCATCGAGGCCAGGGTATTGCCAGCGGCATCTTGTCCCTCGGCAATGCCACGCCGCGGCTCGCTATTCTGTTCAACAGACATCTTCATATACCCCAGCTACTGCTCGTCTCCTCCTGCACTTCAGTAGGGGGCCCCTATACTGTATTCCTAGGTCAGACAGGAAAAATGTTCGACAGGAGGATGGTGGTGGTCGCGCTCGCCCATCTGGCACCGCTCTTGTCGCCGAATGCTCGTCGGAAGTGCGCGTGCGCACCTTGTTACCTCGTGCCAGCCAGCCAGCCAGACTCCGAAGTATCTTGTTCCAGGTTCCCGTCTAAAACTTGTCTCTTTCTTGTCGACACTGTAAATGTAGGCACACAAACAGCAGCCGCACTAAGGTGGGACGAGAAGTAGGGAACATGGCAGCAGTTAAATTGCGAAGAAACCCTTGAATGCCCGCCATCTCAAGGGCCAGGGTCAGGGCTCACGGGAAAAGAAGCGGGAAAGTTCTGTGCGACGAAGCCGACTGATGCTTTCGGCGTTGTGGGGCGGAGCGCTGCAATCATGATGATGCAAATGTCGACCACTTGTCCACGTACCGGTGCTTACATGTGCGCCTCTGCCACAGCACAAAATCTGGGAACGAATAAACCAAAAGGTAGCTTCAGTTCGATTCGCCGCTTACTCGGGGAACGATTAGGTAATACAAAATCCTTCGAAAGTCATAACTTTAAGGGGAAGTTCGTCTTTAATACGAAAGGAAAGCCTCGAACTCGTCGAAGAAGCGGAAGCGGAGGCATCGAAAGGGAAGTTAAAAAAGAGACGAATAACGAGAGCTATTACTCCCGAAATCGAGGACGAGGAAGAAGAAGATATCGAGGAGTGTCTATATCAGAGCGAGAGTGCTTGTATTATCGTAGCGAGTAGTAGATCGAAATCTAGTAAGAGAAGCTGAAATTCTGTCCGATCTCCGGTACTGTCCGATCTCCGGTACATTGACGTTATGCTTTTCGTATTCACCGTACCCCAAACTCGCTGCATCGAATTGAAACCCCGTAAGTGGGAGATATTCTCCTCCTACTGCATACAATGTTCCAAGCCAGAGATCTATGTTAAATTGCTTACAAGGTTGGAAGATCAGGTTGGCTGCTGTCACCCTTACAGACCATGACATGCAATCAAGGAGACGTGACCTCTCGTTTGTTCCGCAACTTCGCAACCAATGCCGTCAAGTCTTTCATCCTGGCTGGCTTCGTTAAATATTCGTCAACGCCTGCATCCAACGCACGGTCCCTAGACTCCGAGGTTGTCGATCCAGTAAGCGCGGCGATAGTGATGTTCCGGATCTTGCGCTTCCGTTCAAACCCACGGATCTTTTTCGTCGCTTCAAAGCCGTCCATGACAGGCATGTTCATGTCCATAAGCACAAGAAAAAACTCGAGTGGAGCAGACTTGTACTTCTCAAAAGCCTCGAGGCCATCGGAAGCACTTTCGTATGGGAGATTTTGCTTTTTCATCAGAGCAACAAGAAACTGCAGGTGAGAGCATCAGCGATCATTACAAACGACAATGAAGAACGTGAGTTTATGCAGAATCTCGGCTAAGCACTCACCTTCATGTTGACGTGGTTGTCTTCCACCAAGAGCACAGCTCGTTCTGGCTTATGCTCGATCTCTTCTGAATGCATCGAGTGGATGGCCGCTTCTCCTGGTGATGGGGACGGCGATGGCATACTCGCACCGCTGGGCATCGGCACGTTATCTGTCTCGCCACCACTTTCCACCATGAGGAGAGGAGGGTGAGAAGAGCTACTGCCATCGTTGGTGCCTGACCCTCGCAAATCTCCTTGCATGGTGATGCTAGGTGTGTGAAACGCAGACGTTTCGTAACGAGGCGTGGAACTATCCAGCGGCCGCGCCCTTTGCGAGGGTTTTGTGTTGCTGATCATGCGGATAAGTTTTCTCGGGCCAACACTGCATCACAGTCAGCATGTGTTCTACAAAGCAGGCATATCGCTTTGGCGCATTAGAAGGGCTTACGGCTGCTGTAGAAAGCCCGGTTGGATCGGAATGTCACCGAAGGACACTGATGTCCCAGTAGAAGCCATCGAGCTGCCGATGACCAAGAGCTTTGTACCTTCACGAGCAAGCTTATTCATCAATGTCGTAAACGTAGCAGGATTCGTGTCTTGGAGCAGGAGCAAGTCGCTTTCGTAGAAAAGATATGCATCGACAGGCGAACCTGCAGATTGGAGTTTGCCTTTAGCACGCAGAACGTTACACCCGAGCCAGTCAGACGCAGTCTGATGAATGCTGTCAACAACTGCCTTGGCGGCTGTAGATTCCGTGTATTGTGCAATCTCTTTGGTATCCAGGACACAGAGACGCTTGAGGTTTCGCCGTACTGAGTCGCGCAGGCTCGGATCCGAATCTTCTTTGCTGATCATGACGTTAACAAATTTCGCTTTGAGTTTGACAGTCACTTTCGTGCCTATGCCAATTTCACTGCGAACATCGATGACTGCGTTGAGCTCTTTTGCAATTTCCTTGACGATGCTCAAGCCAAGGCCGGTCCCGACGGTATGTGAATCGGCCTGCTTGAAGGCCGTGAACAACTCATGTTCGACGAAGTCTTGAGACATGCCAATTCCCGTATCATCAACGGAGAAGGTCACAACGCCTTCAGGATGATCGTTGTCATCTGGGATGTTCGTAAACAGCCTCACGGTGATTGTCCCTGCTTTGGTATACTTTAATGCGTTCCCTATAACGTTGTCAATGACCAGTGCAGTAGTAATGACTCAGTAATAGATATCAACCACGCACCTAGAACGTTTGTGACTATTCGGGTCCAAGCTCCTGGTAGCACTGGGGTAACCCAGCTGTGCTGTTTTCTGATATCGAGTACGACGGATACGTTTTCGCTCCTACCCGTCCCTAGCCGCTGCAATCGCAGCTGCTCTGGAAGAGTTTCCCCTCGTGCGCTCTTTTCGGGTTGGTTGAATAGGCTCTCGTATCGATGAGCCGAGACAGCGCTCTCAACAACCTCCTCCGTCAAGCGTGCGATGTCAATATTCTCGACCTCTTCACTTTCCAAGCCCAAACTTCTAGTTTGATGTCGCACTGTATCGATCTTTTTGCGATCTCTTTTTTTAGAATGTGTGAGGTTGCTGATCTTACTGTAATCCAAAACATGATTGACTGTGTCGAGCAGTGTCCGTCCAGCAAGATAGATCCCATGTACCATCTCCTCTTGGAAGCTTGTAAGCTGGGAGCCTTGAACCAGTTCTACGCCCGCCAATATGCCGTGAAGTGGAGAGCGGAGCTCATGGCTGACGCTCGAGATGAATGTGCCTGAAGTTTACTGTCAGGAACTGGAAATCAATGATCTAAAGAGCGAGGAAATTTGTACCTTTAGCGTGATCTGAAACAGCAGTCTCTAATCGACCGAGCTCCGCCACTAGGCTGTGGCCGAAAGCTGAGAGGTAAGTAAGGGCTTCTTCCGCTTCAAACATTCGTGCAGCATTGTTGGTCCACAGGAAAGCGCATGACTGCCATCGCTCACCGCTAGCCTTGAGTGTGTCAGTATTGTGCTAATCGCATAACAGCAAGACAGTCCATGTAGTGGAACTCACATGGGTAATAGGGTAAAAAACTATCGACCGCGCTTCGCCCATAACTTTCCTGAGGAGTGATGCATGGCGGCTGTGTCTGGTTCTGACTTGTGGTTTAAGCCCATCTGATCCGACGCCAGACCCGCCAGACGTTGCACTCTCGCTAGAGCTAGAGTATACACCACCGCTATCTTCGAAGCTGAAGACTTTACCACTGGGATACGCCTTGATGAGTCTGGACATGTCCCGATCTGATAGCTCAAAGGCGAGCGAGCGCGTGCCAACTAAAGTCGATGCTGTACGTGTAGAGAAACCGGCCAACCGACAAGGCTTTGTAACTCGAGTCGAGGTGTCCGATAATTCGTTTTCACTGCCAGCTACACCCCTGGAATCACTTGAGCTTCCCGAAGTGGAAGAGTGGCTTGGCTTTGAGTTACTGCCGGACCTCGACTTGACGTCTCCAGTAGCATTCAAAAAGACGACGCCCTCAGCTCCTAATGCTTCACGTAGTAGGTTACTTGCACGCGCATAAGTCTTTTTTGTCAACTCAGCAAGATCAAAACTCTCCTGCTCAGATTGTTTCCGGCTAGTACTCTCTGCGGCTTGTCGTGAAGGTCTTGCTCCACGGCGTTGGGAAGAAGTGTTGCTACTCGGCCCATACATGCCATTTGCGTGTACGTTCCTTGATGGCCCAAAGTTATCGTTTGGGCGGGTATCGAAATCTTTGCCGGCAATCCCTTCTTGGGTGCGCTCGTCTGCGGTCATCCCATTCGCTTGGTCCTCATCGCCGGATTTGTCGTGTTGCGTGGTGGCACTTATGGCCTCCGAAGCATCGACAGACTGGTCGAGGATGCTTTCCTGTACTCCAAAATCTTCGTCCAGTCTCTCTTTTTGCTCCGCGACGTCCAGGCCTGTGCTCGTATAACGGCCACCTCTTCGCGCAATCGAGTTGTCTTGCCTGAGCCACCAATCATGAAGAGAGCCTTGGCTGCCATTGAATGCGCTAAGGGCTTGTATTAGCCGCTCACTCCGCTGCCTCTGTACTCTGACGATAGAGTTCTGCAGATGCTGAGAGATCGTATCGCTCATGTCTTCGCAAAACAACATGTCGCTCGCACTCACACCATAGCGCGGCTTATCGTCCATAATCGAGAGGCTCCCGATAACGCTGCCACGTACGTCCCGAATTGGGACGGAAAAGTAAAAGCGTAGCGCTGTCGCTTGTTTCGCGAACGTTCGCTCTGCAACCTCTGGATCTTCTCTTACATCAGATACAATCATGTAGTGTGACGACTTGCCGGAAGTGTAATAGTGCTCTTTGTCCTGCGGGCTCTCACGAACACTACGAGCCTTGCGCCATCCATCAATCGCAAGATCATTTATGCCATCTCCTCTTGCGAAACTGCATGTGCCTAGCCAGCGCTGATCTCGGATGTCTTCAACGGCGTCGGACTGTAGCGACATGGACTTGGTCGCCTCGGCCAGAACGTATTCAACAGTGCTGGACATTATGGTGATAATGACTCGTTGGGTCGCGAGGCGAAGCGCGCATAGCTGCGCAAAGGCCGTCAAGGCGGTATCCTGGCATGCTGCCGGCTCTTGGAACAGCTGGTCGTTGGGGGGGAAAGGACTGCGGGTGATTGAGATGTGGTTGTGTAGCGATAACCAAGGGTGGAGGATTCTGCCCCGGCAATCAGTCAAAAGGATCTGATCAATGTACAAGATCTTGTTGGGAAACTACCGCAAGGCATCGCGTTCACGGCTGAGCTCGGTCCGTAATCGCGGCGTGAAGGCAGCGGACATGTCGATAGGCGATTGTAGGCACGCTTTATTGTCCAGAAGTATGCTCCCGCCTTGGAAATTGTTTGGCGTGACAGGGCAGGAGGACAGCGGCATTTCTGCGCACAAGTCAATTCAGCTACACCTTACCTTGACCTTCGGCACATGCGTCATGGCAGGCGGCAAGTTGACACTAGGGCAAAGTTTGGCACGCTTGAGACAGTCCCATGAGAACTAGAGCAGCGTGTGCGAATTAGTGCCAGATGTTTTGCAATTGGGGGACCGGCTTTTTGTTACAACCTGGATGCAGGTTGAGAACTCGCAGTCTTGGGATTTGTACATTACGAAATAAGCAACCGTCTATCGTTTCGAGAGCTCGATCGTGGTCATGCACAATTTCCGGTGGCTGAAACTGCCTTCTGCTGTACTGTTCGACTCTGGATGACGTCAAACTTTAATTTAAGCCTTTCACGTGACCAGCAGATTGCCGCGCTTCCGGAACACATTGATGCCCCGCGTGCCGGCAGCCCACCGCAATCTATGCATGGAGCCATCGGTTCGGCCAAGCGAAATGTAGTGCCATTCGGCACATTCATTTTTACTGCTTCCAACAATCTCATCTTCAAACCTGGGTTCGGTGCATTTTGCGCGCATCCCGCTCTGTTACCACACAAGAACTTCTTCCCAGACCTCGACCCACCAAGTCTTATGCCGGACAATGCACTATATGGTACGTATGGTAACTCCACCAAGCGTAAGAATTGCCCGCCATGATCCCATTGCTTATGAAATCCAGAGCCCAATCTCAAGCCCCGGCACCCAATATCTCGTAACCTCTGACTAGCGACCCGACGGCTTGGTCATGACTAGTATCAACAGCTCTCACACACGTAACAGTGTAAACACTCTTCGTCTCCAGTACTGGCCGGCATTCGAGGTTACTGTGCACGCACTGCCACAAGAGAAGGTACAAGAGCTGCATAACGTGCTCAACAAATTCGCTTCAGGCTTGCAAACCTACAGGAAATTGGAGTCGCGGGAATTGCGATGTCGATCTACTCGCAGTCTGTCGTGTCCGCTTGTGGGCCCTAGGACCGTACCGTTCGCATCGTCCACGACTGATAGAGCTACAAGCCAGCAAAGCTCAGGCCTTCCGCAGATGCAGCAATCAACTTTCCAGGAGGAAGACCATGTTCGATTTGCGCCGTCGCTACCTAAGAAACTTCATCCCTACAGCCAGAAAGACAGTTGGAGGAAGTCACTAGGCCAGGAAGAGAGACCAGACACGCTTCAGAACATACAAGTCACCACTTGCGATGCGCCAATGCAACTCCTCAACCAACAATTGTTGCATGTCTCGCTAGATGATAGTGATGAAGATGCCGAAGTCTCGGAAGACAATGACATCAGCAGTTCTATCGATTTTCTGGCGATGCTCCGACAAACTGATCCGCAACGCGCGTTAGACCTTGAACGCCAATATGACGCCAACATCGCTGAGCTTGAAAATGACAACAAGCGAGAAGCTGTCTTGAAGAATACCGCTACAAACCAGCCGAGCATGTAAGCTACCTTTGCGTTTTTTGTTCTGGCGCACGACGTTGCTTGGGCTGTGATTGTGCGGTAGCTACACCTTCTTGGTGTTGAGAAAGCAGGCACTCATGAGGGACGTTTGTGTTTCTCACTAGGGTATAGCGCCAACACGGCCCTCGCAACACTTTCCAGGAATGAAACCCTGTTGTTCAAAAGGCCGCATATTGTAGATAGGTATCTCCATTGTTCAACCTCGTCTCAATGTTCCGAATGGTTTCCAACTATTTCAAATGGGGTTGCAAGCCACAGTCATTGATAATCCATACATGGTGGCTGGCCTTCACCAACGGCCAGTGATTGGAGACACATGCTTCATCCTCATGCATGGGACGAGCTGTGCAGAGTTTACTTTTAGGGGCTCTTTTTAAACTCGACGTGAATATGCACGGGTGATAAGATGCTGGTCGAAAAGCAGCTGCCGCCTTAAAAGTTGTGTTTCGGTTCATCCACATCTATTCTGGCTCAACTGTAGCAAAAACGGAGCTGTTCGCGACCGTAAGTGTTGGTGCGCTGCATTCGCCCTATTTATCTTACGATAACCGAAAAGCTGAGTCTGACTCTTGCGTTCACAAGCCTATGGACCAAGGTTTTTCCGGGAACTGATATGACTCCTGCTTTTTGTACGTTGTGTTGTATCCGACTTGTGGCTAGTATAAATCTTGAGTCTAGCTGGCGGTCGCACAACGGCGGTAGCGAATTGCGCTCTGGCGTAAGATGTGCGAAGCTTGGTTGTCATATATGGCCTATGAGGTAAGGTAGATCCCGTTGCCGAACCTCATCGCCTTGGGAGCAGCGTTACCAGCGAGCTTGAGCTGAGGGCGCTGGAGAGCGCTTCGCGAGGAGACGGCCGGTCTGGGCGGCGGCGACGATGATGAAGCGGTACGGTGGGCTGCAGCAGCCCGATGTCCTCTAGGAGCGTCATGGTGCGCAGTGGGCTTTCTGCGTGCCGTTGTAACGATTGGTATCTAGGGCATGGCGTAGGGGCTCTCTGTGTAGTTTGGCTGGGTGCGGGGAGATGGCTATATTGTTTTGGGTGAGATAGAAAGTTTTGTGGATGGTCCGTGGAGGAAGTGTTGATGGCCTCTACCATCAGTGGATACAGCGATGCATCACTGGGCAGCGCTCGAAGCTGAAAATGCCCACGATGGTTACTGTCAGCCATTTGTAACAGGAAGTAGGTAAACGGAAACCCAGAGCGAACAAGATGTGTAATAGGGGCAAATCACCGCAAGACGATAATATTCAGGATATGCGCAGAATGGGTGGCGCTTCTCCGCAGTACGTACTTTCAAGCCACTACGTCACCTACTTAATCACCCTGCGATAACATTACAACCCAGCCTACATTGGAACAGGCCATTTCCACTGACTTGGCTAGCAGTAAAATATCAACGCTTGGCCAAGGTAGTGTGGGTCAAGGGCCTGCATACGAACGAGGACGATGTCTGCGTGAAGTACTATACGTGGAAGACGGACAGGGCCTGACCTGGGAAGCACACGCTCCGCTTCTACGGAGGTCTGACTTCCGACAAGGCGCCCATACTGGTGCGAGCTTGGACGAAGCACTGCGGCCTGAACGCCTGCCTGTTCAGGAAGAAGCTCGTAGACAGTCCGGCGTGCGAGTCGGGGCGCGGCGACGAGACAGTGCTGCACGTGCTGCTGCACTACGATAGGTATGCCGAGGCTCGCAAGGCTTTGCGGGAAGCAGCATGCGAAAGGTGGGGTGACGCTTCAAACTTGCAAAGACGATGAAGCGGGCGTAAGGGTGTCAAGACGGGTATGAAGGTGGTGAGGGCCTCCATCTGTTTTCTTTGCCAGGCTGGCAGACCATCTCGTTCTTCAGACATGTGGATCAGTTGAGGTGTTGGCTAATCCCTCTAGTCCCGAGTGCAAGGCGAAGTTCGTTGTAGTGTTAGGAAACGTTTAGGGATGGCTCATACGGTTTCCGTGCATAGCCTAAATGAGAATCATCATCATCATCATCATCTTGATGGCTCCTTCTGATAACTGCAACACCAGCCACCAGTGATGGGCCCGATTGCACGCGTTTCAATATTTTATGACCGTCGTGTCGCTGGTTGGCGGGTTAGACACGGAATCTGGTTTTGTGGATAGATTTGGTCAGTCCAAGTGCGAAATGCGCAGAATCGCCGCTGTGCTTTGATACGTGATGGAAGCATTGTTTAGCGCAATGGCGGAGACGCCTGCAATGATCGAGGTCGTGAAACGTTATTGCGATACCTGTAACCCGTGACCCCTTTTTCTCTCCTGCGTATCTGTCCCAATTAATGCGAGCCCGGAACCACATAGCCCCAAGCCAGATCAGTTGCGACTCATGATTTCACCAGGATACATGTCTTCCAGTGGAATTCAGGCATCATATAGGTCAGATTATGGACAGGCGGTGGTCTGCATCCTGTGCCTCTTCCTTCTCAAGACCAGCTAGAAGTAGACAAGTCTTTTACCTTGCAGTGAATAACCTTGGGTCAAGCCCTGACGGGTACCAAACATGCGGTGAAACAAGAAACTCCGGCGGAACATGAGATGCTCGATGGCATCCAAAAACCTAGCGAAAGATGCTGTGCACAGCAGAGCAGGACAAGTTCACAAAGATAGTTCGGCGAGGTGTAGAGCTATACGCCAGTTTAAGCATTTGAGATAGTGAAAATTTGGAAGATCAGGTTTGTCGAACCTTCTAAGATCAGATGTTTATGTACGGGGTCAATCTAACCATTCCCCAATCACGGTAAAGTACAGGGTGGTTGTTTGTGTCTATATCGACGTTCAGATCTATGGCATGCTGTACTCGAGATGGAGGTTGGAGTTCTCGGCCGCAGCGGCACTCTTGACCACGTTGCTTTGCTTTCTCATCAGCTTCGCATAGTTGAGACCACAGGCGTTGCAGAGCGACCCCGGCCCATTGGGCCCGCGCCGCCACTCAGGTGTCTCGGTGCGGCTGCAGCTGTGGCAGCGACGAGCAGGCGAGGCGCGGCTTCTGCGTTTCTTTGCATCTGAGTCGTCGAACGCGGCTTTGCGAGTATCAGACCCGTAAACTTTGGTAAGTGGTAACGGTTCGGCGATCTCGTCCTTTCGTTGTTGTTGTTGTTGTTGTTGTTGCTGCTTGGCCACTTTCTGGTCGTAGACTACATGCCGGGCTGCGACAACCTCAAAGATCTTCGAAAGAGAGTCCAGCTGAAGACGTGATTTGGTCATCATGTCATCGACTTCGACCACACTAGGTAAAGTTGAGGGAGTAGACCCAGAGCGTGGTGTCCGGTGCAAACGGTCGCAGTAAAATCGGGCGAAACCGCTCATGGTACTACTTGTTTGTGAGATCTTGTTCATGTCAGTGTCAAGCTTGATGCGGTCACGCTGTCTTGAGATGCCTTACATGATTGATCGTCCCTTCTAGATCAAACGCCTCTAGGTGGCGGTCGACGGAATACTCGTATGCCCACTCCTTGCCATCATATATGGTCGTGCTTCCTAGCTTCTGGTCACCGAAAGGCGTAGACCGCGCAGCATTGAAATGTGATGGATGGCAACCCGACCCAACAGTCGTGCTGGAAGGTGGGATCGGTTGGGCATAATGTCGCAGAAAAGGGCCGTAGCTGTATGAAAAGCCAAGGGGTGCCATCGAAAACGGGAGGTTTTGAGATGACTGCTCATATCCAGGATAATATTGCTTAGCAGGGGATGAATTCTGACCGGACGGATGTTGCGGAAACGTTGAAATCGACCGTGTATTCTGTATTTGGTGCGTAGGGCTCGAGTCGGCTGCAGGTCTCGGGTCGTCGATTGGTGGGTAGGCTTGATGCTGGGATGTATCTCGCTGGTATTGCGAGTAATGCGGACGAGGGGCAGTACCATGTTCCGGTGGTAGTGTAGGAAGTCCTATGCGATGAAACCGCGGGTTTGACAATGGCGGAGGTGCAGCGGCAGGTCTGGAAAGTGGCGATTGCACATACGTGGTTGGCCCTTGCGCAGGCAAGGATGCGTGATATGTCGGCCGATTGCGCACGCCTAAAATCTCCGAGACAGAAGGCAATAATTGGTTTGTGGTCTTTTTCATAACATTTCCCTCTCCACTGCTGGTCCGACGTGCCTTAGGCGGCAGGCGTACTACTGGCTGGGCTTCAGGCATTGTATGTCAAGTGTAAATCCACGGAGGCGTACCTGAACTGTATGGTGGCGGTGGTCCGGTAGGTGCCGACTGCGGTGAGTTTGCGACACGTGCAGGGGTGGAAGCTGAAGTGTGCCGCGTCCAGGTAGCGATCCTGGTATACGTCTTTTTCCCCGGAAAAACTCACGGCGTGGTCGCTGAGACATATAATATCCTAGGATTCCGTTAGGCCTACGCATGGATACGGCTCACTTTCTCAGCACAAGCACGCAGGCACGGTAAGGGGACGTGACGCCTGAATCGGAGTTAACTCCTTTGTCTTTCAACTTTCGGTGGGCATCCCTGAGGGATTTCCCGAACCATGGTTCGGGAAATAGAGAAGGTAAGCCGTGGCTTCGGCTTACTCCTGACTTCGCACTTTGCAATCACACGTAGCTCTTTGAGCTACGTTTTGTCGATAGGACCAACATTAAGGTTGGCCTTCAGTCCGTAGTTAGCTCTGTATCCGATCCGTTACGCTCTCATACCTACTCCCGCACAATCCGCCTACCGCCCGTGACACTTTGTAGACCTAAGGAGACTTCGAACTTCTTCACATACCTTTAGCAGCTCTCGTTCCTTATGCTGTAGTCTTCTGCATTAAGATGTGATTGGATTAAATGTGATTGATGTATTTTTTAGGTATAATATATATCCCTTTTAGCCTAGTAAATATATGTGATTAATACAATCATGTCTAAAAATTGTGAGTAGGTAGTAATAAAATGGGACTAATACAATCCTAATTTACCAACGAATAACTTATCTATTACGAAGTTGATATCCCCGTTTGAAAAGGTTGTAATGCAGAACCTTAACACTAACCCTAAGCGTGGAAGCCTGGCTTGCGGGACCATTTACAGCGGGAGTTTGTCGGTGTCAACAGCTCGATATATAGCTTTTTCCTCGATGCAATATCGCAGCTAAAATTCCAGAATAATTCATGCCAGCAGTCATAGCACTTACAGATGTCCTGTGGTTTTTCTATGTCGTTTGGACGACTAGGGCAATGTGTACGATGATATGACACAGAGGTAATGACCTACAGTCTAAATATTATGTGTACGCATAGGTGGGAACATCTCATCACTAATTCACGAAATGACATACGGATCTTTAACCCATTAGGTATCTAGGATAGATAACCTTAACCTTTCCTTTCTCGTAATACCTAAACGGTTATATACCCTACCTTTTTCAGTAATCTGTATTTCTAAGGGGTTTTGAGATCCTGAGACAATCACGGCACATGCAACAGCTGGCCGAGCCGTTCGGCGTACCAACGCGTGCGCACGCGTCGGGCTCAGCTCAGCCGCGCGTCTGGCGCGCGTGAAGACCGCCAACGCGGGGCCGGCGACGGCTCGCGCGACGTGATTGGTCAATATGGAGCACAGCTCAGGAATCCGTTGGCTATAGTAGTGAGCTTTGCCTCGAGTTCGCTGATGTTCTGTTCCTCCGCCTGCATTCTCTGCCTCGCCTCTCCTAATGCGTGAGAGGAACCATCATCCGCATGAGTGTTTGAGACTTTCTCGTTGTCGGCGCTGAGCCTCGAACCATAGTGGCATAGCCCACCTCCATAATCATCCGAAATGTTCTCGGGTCGTTCAAAGGTTCCAGTGAAGTGCAATGGGCCTCTAGCTTGCTTGTGCTGCAGCTGGCCACCCAAACGGCTACACTGGAATCAGTGGCTGAAACGATAGCGGCAACAGATGAAGGACAGAATCAGGTGGCAAGATGCAGCGAGGTAATGCGCAGAAGATGCACTGAGAGACACAAAGACTGGACCAGAATCTGCGATGATATTTCGAACTATCTTCGAGACATAGTCACTCTCGTTCGTGCAAGCAACGGAACCTTGAATCTTTCTGCTAACGTTCTACCACCATTTGCGCTTTCTCTTTATCTCGCAAGCGCCGTAACATGGAGAGCTATAGCTTCACGTCATGGCGTTCCCGTTCCTCAGTTCTGCATGCCGCACTTGGAACACACAGTGCCTCGCTTCACTGATTGATTGCAACCAAGCCTAGCGCAAGTGGTATATGCACTGCCGCTTTCCGAGACGCGCCCGTATCCTATGTTAGGGATTATCTCGCCATGGATCTCTGTCCGCTCTGGAGCTAGAGACAGAATTAGCCAACACTCAAGATTGAAGCAACCCTATCACCACAAGATGCATACCTAGTTCTATGCTCAGATCATAGAGCGGCGATATCGAGTGCAGGAATACGTGGGTGTCTACTACTTGTTAGCCACTTCTTTTCACCGGATCAAGGAGTCGATTAAGCTATAGCAGAACTTCTTACCCATGCTGCACCTGAAGCGGAGTGTAAAGTTGAGGGTAGGAAGGATGTGTAATTGTGCGATAGATGAGACAGGGGCAGAAGTTGACTTGAAGTCCACGAGCTGTCTTATATAACCACAGAGCTATGAAGCCCTGCAGCATGTAGCCGAAGATTTCATGCTTCGATTGGTGAGTGGTGTCGTTCTCAGACCAGAAACAGCTTACTCCATTATACCTATACATGCACGGTACACTGTACGAAAGGCTGGTCATATGGCAGCAGTCACATTGCATCTGCATATTGCCCTAGATGATATGATAGGTTGGACTTAGAATGTAGCAGCCCGGGATAAGGTGATTTTGAATAGGCGATAATCTCTCGACACTGTAGGGTTGTCAGACGCCGAAACAGGAACGTGAAGCCGCCCGCGGCGCCAGCGCAGCCGGAGGGGCGAGGCAACAACGACAGGGACTGCTCCAGTTGCATGATAGGAGTGGCGCTGCATGTTACTATCAAGCTGCAGATAAGCTACTCATGCGACATTATCACAATATTGGGTGAATAGGATCATGCGCCGTGACACACCAACCTAGCTTAGGGCAAGCCAACAACGACAGGTATCGTTCCTATTGGATCGAAGAATCGTGGCGTGATGACTGGTCCTCCATCTTGTGCTTTCCGTAGTGACGAACCCAACTTTGTATCTCTCGCATGTCGGCTGGCTTCACTGTAAACCATTACTGGGTTGAAGAAATCCATTTCCTTCGGTTTTATGACAAGCAACTCAGATCACGGAGCTTCCGATCAAAACCAATCGTAACTTTAATAGTCATCATCTGCAGAAAGGTTCCGTCAGGTGGCGATGAGAAGGCCAGGCATAGAGGTTGCGTCCACAGTCGGACCACTAACCCTAAACCCCCGAATGCGCTGGATCGATCAGATATGCAATGCAGCGGGAACATATAACAAGGATGTGAGAGCGAATTTACAGGTGAGGGGAACGTCATAGAACGGTGGGAAGGGTCTAAGCTAGTTGACCTAGTTCTCGTATGGTGCAGTAAACATTGCAGCAGGTGTGCCCAGTTGGTTAGGTACCGCGTCAGAGCTAATGTTATGGCTACAGATACTGGAGCTCAGACGCTGCCTTGGCAGCGCCAGCATAGAACTAAGACTCTCCTGAGCTGCTGAAAAAAGCCTCCACACCCTTCTCCCACCGTCATTAAACAATCATGCGAAGCGACCACGACACACATGGTTGTGACTATAGGTGGTCTCGCATCACCCCCGAATATCAGGATCTCATCGATACTGTCAAGTGGCAGAACGTGCTCGCATTTGCATCCGAGCTCCATAACGGAGAAGTATGCAATGCCGAAGGACCTATTGGAATGGGTGGACGCAACTTTGTTCGTGTCCTGACCTTCGAAGGAGGCGAGAGATGGCTGGCTCGCTTTCCCTTAAATCAGACTGGCACAGACTCATTGATGCTGCGAGAAGTCGATTGCCTACGAATTGTCGCCGAGCAATCTGATGTTCCGGTTCCAAAAGTCTTTGCCGCTGTCTCCCAGAAGCCCGAATTTGGGACGGCTTTCATGTTAATGGAATGCCTACCAGGCAACGTTGGCGTTGATATGGACCACGACCAGATACCTCGGCAACACAAGTCGAAGTTCTTCAAGCAAATGGCAGATGCGCACGTGAGAAAGCCCAGTGCGCACGCAGTAATATTTCGTATGCTAACGCACTCTGTTTCAGGCAAGGATATCGAATATTCTGTTCCCGCGCATAGGGACACCTTTCAGACAAACCGATGGAACTACCAGCGTTGGACCGATACCTGGCATCGGGGGTCCATTTGACACTGCTTCGGCCTTCTTCCGTGCGTGGTCCGCAGCAGTTACGTTCCCTTTGTCCGAGAAAAGAGTGAAGGAGGACTGCGGACCTCTCGGTGACGAGGTCTGGGAGTCAATAAGTGGCTTCCCTAAAAGAGTGGGTGAGCTCGCAAACCTGATTTCTGGCCCCTATGAAAATGGCCCTTTCCCCTTGGTTCACGTTGACTTCGGTCATAACAACATTGTTGTCGATTCCGAATATAACATCCTCGGCGTCATAGACTGGGAAAACGCCATTTCTGCACCCTGGGGTATGGTGGAATACCCGCTTACCGTCCGGGTGACGCCGATGCCTATGGACGCATCATGGAATTATAAGTCAGACGGATCTCCCACGGACGACGACCTTATAGAGAAGCACAAGGACCGACAAGAATACCTGCAGGCGGTGATCGATGCGGAGAAAGAACTGGGGTTATCACCTGGGCTATCAAAGGTGCTGAGTAACACCCAAATTCGAGATGTTGCCGCAGCAATGAAGCTGTTCGGCGTTGATGGAAAGATGGGTTGGTATTCCCGCGTGTTGGACACATTGGAAGACGCAGCAAGCTGCTAAAGTCTTTTTCTTCTCCTTTCTTCTTTTCTCTTAAGAAGACCCCCAATTGTGAATAGTAGGGTTCTGAGTGAGGTTTCGTGCAACCTGTATTCCTTTCTAACTTTATCAGTCTGGGAAGTCGGACTGTTCCAACCAGTGGACAACCTCGTCTGCCTTGGCGGGAATACAGGACGAGTGCGTTTAGATGTGGAATCACTGGGAAACAGGGTCGGTACGGAGGAGCACCCCTTTTTGCCTCAGCATCGTGGGACTCTTTTCGTGAACCTCTCAGAGGAGCGTTGACACCGGAATGCCCCCCCTCTGGAAGACACTTTCGTGAAAACAAGGGCTGCATTTTGTTACGTATCGGATCAGGTGTAAAGGTAGACTAGCCTTAGAACTCAGTCAATGAACCCCTAACCCTAAACCCTGATCCTCCTTACATCTACGAAACCATTGCCTCCTCTTCGTAAAGACAATGCGTTTCTCCGTGTGCTAAGAGACCCTCGCAATATTCAGGGAAAGCGACGTGGTGCTGCTGTGATTCTGGAGGAAAAGACCTGGAGGGCACGCTTGAATACGCTTGTAAGAGTGAATGAGCATACCTTGACTTTACTCCGGCGGCACTCGTTGCAGGCCACTTTCACTTGAGCGCGCTTCGGCTTTCGACAGCAATGCGGCATTTCCAGTCGATTGTCGAGGACTGATCAATATCAAGGACGATGGGCAGCTGAGCACCCTCTCCGCTCGTTGTCGTAGTGGAAGCCACGTGATGGTCTGTTGGAGGCCCTCAGCGCAGTGCTTGCTAGAAAAGGGAATCCGGATTGTAAGTCGCACTTTCGGGCAGACCGGAAATATCCACAGTGCCAAAGTAGCCATGGAGAAACACGATGATGCCTTCTCGCTGCGTAAGAGAAAGGCCATAAGGCGACACAAGTCTTGTGGTCAAAGATAGTCCGTTTACACGCACCCTAGTGTCTAAAGTTTGTGTTGACGTCGTTGTTGAGCTTTGCATGTAGCAGATTGATGTACTCAATAGCTTGTTCTACTGTTTCTGCTCTGTTGCTGGTTTTAGATTTCCCCTTGGCGATGGTAGGTGAACGAGGCATGTTGGGCGGTAGGACGTCTGCCAGCAGCTCCAATGCACGCTTCATGCGATCCCGGCGCATCTTCTCTCCTTGCTGATGTTGCGTGCGCTTCTTCCCAATGCTTGCTCGCAGCGAGGACGCAAGTGAGCATGTGCTGGCCGACGTTGCGCCAGACGTCAGAATCTCGTAATTGGACTTGGAGGCCAGAAGCTGGTGCCCTGTGGGAGCCATCATAAAAGATGCGCGTATTGTGCTTGAGTTGGCCGGACGGACTTGTGCTTCGCCACTGGAGGCGGCACCAGTATGCTTGGACCTCATAATAAGTCGGGGATGTCCGTGTGGAAGCTGTGATTTCAGGGCGGCCTGTGGTATTGACACTGCTAAATGGATGGGGCAGACAGCACTGCGTCGGGACGCCGTTCTTTATGATGCACGCACGTGACATGAGGAGGCCGTCTCTGAGTAAGCGTGTCGCCAGCGCTGCAGCTGGCGGGGAATTGGCACACGTCGTCCAAGGTTTGAAGACTCGGATACACAGTATGCGACCATCACCGCGGACGGCACAAGCAAGACCTACAACCAGCGAGTGTCAGCAACAGGCAACGCCACGTGCAGACATTGACGCTCAGGTTCCTTCCCGCGCCAAGGCCAGCTCTAACGGAAGCCTTTCCCAAGCCACCGCTCCGCTCCGCGTCTCTTCTCACTCTGGCGAATGCCAGCTCCCCGTTTTCCACGTGCTCATGGCGAAAGCCTCTTGGCAGCGAGCGATTAAGCTGCCAATGCATTGGCAGAACTTCACCTTACCTGCAATCCCAGCACAGCTGCTTCGTCTGGCAGAATTCGCACATCGCGCAGTGCCCTCGATACGTCCTCGATCGAGTGTGATGGCCTCAGCCAAGGTCTTGGGTGGAATCCATTCAAAGATCTTGCCCGTGACACTCAAGGCGTGGACAAAGCAAACAACGCAAGACTGCTTTTAACATAGCCTGGCGGTGCTGCTGCTTCGATTTCCTGCTTCCATGCAATTTAGCAGGCTCGCCTTCACCAACATCTTTTGTCTACATCATGTCTGCTCCGCCCGAGACCGCCGAGTACGACTGGATCCTAGCCATCACCACGATTGCCTTTGTGTTTGCCTCAGCCAGCAATGGTGCCAACGATGTCGCCAATTCCTACGCCACCTCTGTCGCCGCGAAGACTCTTACAATGGTCCAGGCTGGTATCCTTGCTACCATAACCGAGTTCGTAGGCGCCGTTGCACTGGGCGCTCGAGTCACGAGCACGATCAAGAATGGCATCATCACGATCGACCGCTTCGAAGGCCGACCAGGAGTTCTCATGCTGGCTATGGGATGTGCCGAGGTTGGCAACGCTTTTTGGCTTACCACTGCGACCTCTCTAGGCATGCCTGTGTCTACTACTCAAACGATCGTCGGCGCACTTATCGGAGTCGGCTTCGCCTCGCAGTCGGCTATCACTTGGGGCTGGGAGGATGGAAGTGTTTCCCAAGTTGCTGCCTCCTGGGGTATTGCACCTCTTATTGCAGCTGGGTTTTCCGCTGTCATCTTCGGACTCATCAAGTATAGCGTGCTAGAGCGTAAAGATAGCTTTAAGTGGGCTATGCGCTTGATCCCAATCTACATGGGCGGCACAGGAGCCATCCTTACTTTGTTCCTAGCTATGGAGGTTCCCAACAGTACCATCACTGAGGGTGGCCGTCTTGCTGGTGCTGTCCTTGGAGTCTTCGGTGGCTGTCTCCTGT
>PEGC01000111.1:0-28309 GCA_002921095.1 Cladosporium sp. SL-16
CGGTACCTCGCAAGCCAAGCCACTCCCTGGTGGCTTGTTTACTTACTTGCTGGCCACCCTGGCCGTATGTCGTATCCTATATTCCCGTTCATAATGGTTCTCTATATTGACTTTTAAATGACAGGACATCATCCTTACCTCTCTACCAGCAGGAAAACACGTTAAAGAGGTCTTCGTGAACCCTGAGACTGGACTCTTGGCAGCACAGTCCTCTGGAAAGCTGTTCATTGAGACATCAACGATCGACACGGCAACATCGTTAGAAGTAGGGAAATTGGTAACGGAAGCAGGAAAAGGAGACTTCGTGGATGCTCCTGTTTCGGGTGGACCTAACGGTGCCTATGCGGCCAGTCTGACTTTCATGGTCGGAGGACCCGAGCAGATATTCGACAAAGTTCTGCCCATCCTCAAGACAATGGGTAAAGAGGAGAATCTATTCCATTGTGGAAAGGCTGGCTCGGGCTTAGCCACAAAGCAGATCAATAACTATCTTTCTGGTGTCTGTATCGTTGGTGTCTCAGAAGCGATGGATATGGGCATCAAGTAAGCTCAACCTCATTTCCTCGGCTTCAAAATCAAACTAACTTTTTGCGTAAAGATACGGCCTTGACCCTAAAAGGCTCTCAGACGTGATCAACGTCAGCACGGGAAGATGTTACAACAGCTTGGATCAAAACCCGATCAAAGGCGTCACACCTACCTCGGCTGCTTCCAAAGACTTTGTTGGTGGCTTCTCTATCGAACTAGCCACCGGTGTCATTAAACTCGCAGTGGAGTTGGGAC
Source organism: Cladosporium sp. SL-16 (assembly GCA_002921095.1). Taxonomy (NCBI): domain Eukaryota; kingdom Fungi; phylum Ascomycota; class Dothideomycetes; order Cladosporiales; family Cladosporiaceae; genus Cladosporium; species Cladosporium sp. SL-16. Next base: position 784 of record PEGC01000111.1, read on the forward strand.
AACAAGTGGGTTCCCACACTCAGATCGCGGACCGAGTGGTGGAAGCTTTCGAAAAGGCATCTCAAGATGAGAGGTGCAAGGGAAAAGATTGCCGAAGCTTGTACAAGTGGCTCGCAGACATTGATTAGGGTTTTCTACATTTAGCTATGAGTGCTGAGTGGTTCAAACCTCCAGAATGGTTTGAACTCTATTTTTACAGTAGCTTGGTAAATCATGTCGATCAAATGGCGTTCGTGAAGCGTAGCATACGTCTGGAGGTTTTGTAAATTTTTCTTCCTCGAGTTCCATAATGAGATTTGAGAATGCAACAACGGAGTTAGTCGTCTTTGTAAAAACGGCAGTAATGATGTGGGCTTCATACGGTCTTTCGAGGAGTATTTACTAGATGAGCATGGCAAACCAGATCAACGCGCAACGAACTGTCATATAAGAAGAGCAGAAGGCGTGAGTATGAAGATGGTTTTCATGTGAGGAACTAAACTAATGTATGGTGCTTTGTATCCTTGGCAGCTACGACTTCCTCGGCAGAAAGCGACCGCTCTTTTTTGCAACCAACTCCCAATCCGCATCGTGAGCGAAGATCACTTCAAATTCACCCAGTGAGCCCGGAGATTTCAACGTCTGTCGGATAACGCTGAGAGTCTGCTCAGCTTGCTTCTTGTCCGAATGGATACAACACACTGATTGGTGTTCGTCAAGCCAAGTGGCAACCTCTTTTTCCCCAGTGAGCAAACGGGCATCATGACAGGCATCGCCGGCGAGGTACACATGGCCCGAGGACTCTGTACGGCACAACAGATTGATATGTCCAGGGAGATGGCCGGGGGCAGACACAATATAGAGGCTGGAGTCTCCGAATACATCGAGGGCGTGTTCGAAGTGCCCCTTCCTCTGCCAAGGCTTCGAAAGTCGTTCCGCCATCGAGTGCAGCCGTGGGCTGAGGGTGCTGGAGGGTGTCTTCGAAGGTCCAGCGCTTCCATCAGTCGGCCTGAGCTCTATGGTACGGCTCAAATCTAGCAGACCTGGCTCAAAATGGTTATGGCTTCCATTCTGTTGAGCCCCATTGATAAGTTCACCAGCTCCAGGTCCTATGATGTAGGCAGCCGATTCAAAGTCCGAAGGAGTGCCAACATGGTCCCAGTGAAGATGACTGAAGATGACTCCATCGATATCCTCTGGGCCGAGGCCTCCACTTTGCAGACAGCTTACAACGTCTGGGTCTCCGGTAAGTGGATGACGTGTTGAAGCATGTTCGTATATCTTCTTGGGATAGTCCTCGAGTTTCTTCCGGATGCCCAGGTCAAACACAAGTCGAATGACATTTCCAGTTGACTGATCCGTATGTGCAATCAAGAACGACAAGGAAGGAACTGTTTTTCTGCTTTCCGCAACGTCCAGAGGAGTTACAAAGAAGCGTTCGGGTAGAGTCAAGTAACCAGCAGAAAGCGCATGAACAGAGACAGTAGCTGCCCTGGTCATATCTGTGTCGTATGGCGGGACTCTTCCGAATTTTTAGCTGAGATGTGATCTTGGGTGTAAAATCAAGCAAAGCTCTTGTCCAAGAGCTGCAGCATCGGGGCAGACGTCAGGAGTTCTCATACGAACCAAGCCGGGGAAAATGCCTTACACATCCAGACCTACCCCTAGCGCCTGGGGTGGGAAGGCGAGGTGGTTCCAAAGAAAATCTCCAAAGAATCCTGAACCAATCGGCTATCTTGTCGTGCAAGTGAGGGCGTATATCTGCGGTGTTGAGCCGAAACCAACGGCCCAGCGGGTTCTTGCTGGGAGGTACTGAGCGACGGGGTGCTTTCCCCGTCGCTGACACTGTGTGGAACTGGTATTGGGGTAAAAATCCGCACCCTCGGTAAAAGGGCCATGACGCATTGCAGCTTTGTTCCTCCGCGCATCAATGATAAATGATAGCAGTGGCTATCCGTCCTGTTCTCCAAAATCGTGAACTTTGGAAGTACTGTACTTCACCATCTGGACTCGATTAATCAGCCCCAAACGATCAAAGATGTCTTCCCAGCAACAGCTTGAAAGCCTCCACGATGAGCTTTTCCAACAGGGCCTGAAGAATCGCCGTGAGGTCGTCGGAAACGCTTATGTGGATGCTGCGCTTCGTAACGGATCCAGCGAGTTCTCTTACCCAGGCCAGCAGTTGGTCACGGAGTGAGTAAAGACGTCACGGATTTCCCATCAACATGTTACTAACAACTTGGTCAGATGGTGCTGGGGTGATGTCTGGTCAAGACCTGGCTTGAAGCGCAAGCAGCGAAGTCTCCTCAGTACGTCGCCATCGAAGATAGAAAGACTCTTGGTCAGCAACTAAATCCTCGCAGACCTCGGGATGCTCATTGCGCTGAAGAGCTGGCCAGAATTCGGCGTGCATGTGCGCGGTGCTATCAACAATGGTCTTTCAGAGGGGGAGATTCGTGAGGCCGTTTTGCACGCCACCATCTACTGCGGTGTTCCCGCTGGCGTCGAAGCCATGAAGGTGGCCGAGAAGACAATCAACGACATGGTCAGCAACGGCGAGCACAAGCGACAGCTCGCGACGGTGTCGCCGCTCAAGAAATAGGGATCATAACAATCGCTTATCTCTCATGGCTCGAAATTGAAGTTTTTCTGGCTCAAAACCACAGTCTTTGTTCATCAGAAGTGTACGTTCCTCTAAACTTTCGACCAGTCGGTCTTAGGATATCAGGCTTTCAACAAATCGATAGTGAAATCCCCGAATGTATACTAGCTTACCTTGTCTACAATTTCCATTATGTGAAGAGCCAACCTGCTATCAAATTTGGCGGCCGAAACAAGCAGCAACCTTGCAAATCGCGAGAATGGCTGATGAATCCAATTGTTGACCCGGGAGCACGTTTCTGGTTGAGAACGGTGGAGTAATCTCACAAACATAGCCCAGAACAACATATCAAAGCGTGATCAGACCTCCCCGCGCAATTTGTTTTTGACCCCATGGGGTCCATTCGCGTGACCAGCTCGTTGATTCCACGGTCTTCACCCGGGTGATGGCCCTGGTCCTAATGATGAGCGCCACAAACCCTCCGGTAATAGATAAAGCAAAATCCAGTGCCTTGTCTTTCTTTACGCGCATTTTTGATCTCTCTTTACAAAGGCGACACAGCTTCAACAAACAATATGGGTGGGCATCCGAGCTGCTACAATTTCCTTATCATTTTTTTTGTTGCCCTGGGATCCTTCACTTATGGATTCAACTCTGCTATCAGTGGATCAGTGCTCGGTCTTGCTTCTTTTCTCGATTACTTTCGACTGAACTCGGATGAAGAGACAACTGCGTCCTTGATTGGCGGTACGTTCATAGAGAGTCAAGGATATACTGTCACTGGAATGCGACTTGGGTACTAACTGGGATCAGCGATTAATGGCCTCTTCGCGGCTGGCGGTGTTATAGGATGTCTCACCATCCCTTCGATATTGGATGCTTTCGGGAGACGCAATGCGATCCGGTTAGCAGCGCTGGTATGCGTAGTGTCGGCAATCCTGCAAGCCGCCTCGGTCCATATTGCTATGCTTCTGGTGGGGAGATTCTTCAACGGGATCGCTGTTGGCATGGTGGATGTCTCTGTGCCTATCTACCAGTCAGAGATCTCTCCACCAAAGGTGCGAGGTCGAATGGTTGGATCGCATGGCTTCTTGATTGTTTCTGGCTACGTAAGCAAGCTTCCAAGACTGTCTGCATATCCAATCAACAGAACCTAACGGGACACTCTGCAGGCAATGGCCGGGTGGGTTGGAATCGGGTGCTTCTTCATCGAGAACGACGTAATCCAATGGCGGCTTTGCCTTGCTATCCAGATTTTAGCTCCGCTGCTCCTGCTACTCGGCTCGCCCTGGATGCCAGAATCCCCGAGGTGGTTGTGTGCCAGGGACCATCTGGACGAAGCAAGAGTTGTCCTTGAAAAACTACACCTAGACCAGCAAGACCCAGGTTCAGACATCAGCTTCGCCGAGGTAGAGTTCGATCAGATATGTCGGCAGATCGAGATCGAGCGCACAGAATCTAAACTCTCTGGCTGGCGCAGGGCTTCCAAGCAAAAGTCATTTCGCAAGCGAATGCTGTACGGCTTTTTCGTTCAGTATGTAAACTCATTTGACCACTGATCGATGAATTACTGACTCTAATTAACTCTTCAGATGCATTGCGCAATCCACGGGTGTCCTCGTTGTCAACAATTACCAAATCCTTCTATATGAGGGCCTCGGCATTACTGGATGGACCTCCCTACTGCTGTACGCATGCTACAACACCCTTGCCGCATTTATGAACTGGGTGAATTCCATCATGCTCGATCGTTTTGGGCGGATCCGAATCATGACCGTCGGCCTGATTTGTTGCTCACTTTCTCTCTGCGGATTCACTGCAATGGTCGCACAGTTCGTCGGTACATCGAATGCGATCGGCAACGGCTTTGGTGTCTTCTTCTTGTATCTTTTCGTCTTCTTCTACGGAGGCACCATGGACGCATCATCTTACGTCTACTGTGCAGAGATCTTCCCCACCTCCATCCGGTCTCAAGGTGTAGGGTTCTCTGTGGCTGGTCTCTTCATGATGACTCTTATCTACACTCAAACAGCGCCAACCGCATTCAGCACGATCGGATGGAAATACTACCTCATTTTCATCATCCTCCCATGGGTGGGAGTGTACTGTCTTGTTAAATATTTCCCCGAAACTGCGCAGCAGTCACTTGAGGAAATTGCAGGCCTCTTTGGTGATGAAGTGGTAACGGTCGAGTCCACCATCACGGGTCCCTTCTCGAAAGACGAATCATTTGCAGGCGGAGAAAAAGCAACAGAACGCCAGCGGATTGCATGATCGAGAAACGGAAATGCCATCGATGCTGGTGTGTCGGGACACTAGCAACACTTTCGCAACGACGGACACGACACGGCCAATACGGTCGGCGGAGTGTTACCTAATCGTCGTTTCACAAGGTTTTGGGTTACCATCGATGTTCGCAAAGTCTTGACAGTCAGTGTGACAGGGCGGTTAGCCCCTAATGCTGCAGAACCACCGTCCGCCCCAGCCTGGTTCATGGAATGGCAGCTGGAAGAGATATTTGGAGTGTTCGGATTCACCTGTGAACGGTCTCCCGGGCGGCAAGATCTTTGTTAGTTTTCCAAATGCATAACTCAAGTCGATGCCGTTTTTGCACTGCATACTGAATGTCATGGCGTTATCAAACGCAACTGTTATCTATCAGTGTCTTGTCTATAGTTTTTCTCAGCTTCAAGAACAAAACAGAGTTCCTACTTGAGACTTTGCTGATTGCAGAAATCAGCGCATTCACTTGGCTCTGACATCTCAGTCTGACATCTCAGTCTACGTCACCAGGAAGGAAAAGCTGATGTCCAACGTAAAGACACGTATCGACTAGACCATCTCACCGTTGATGTAACTGCAACATCAACTTCGTTAGCAGATTGCATGAACTCCCGAAACGCAATTACAAGTGGCGATGAAACAGTCACGTGAAACTCCATGCGGCTACGATCCACTTGACACAGGTTGCGGAAAGGACCACATTGTGGGGGTCGGGGACAAAGCCTTGCAACAGGAAAGCACAGTGCCTGGGAGCGAGAAAGAATGCACGACTTCCGGCGAGTATCGCGCACAGCGAGTTCGGAATTTTGACCCCAAATCGGAAATCCGCCGCCTCGGACCACTGTTACTGTTACCCCAAGGTAAGTGAAGCATGGAAGGGTTCGGAAGAAGGAATGCACACGACATGGATGGGATATGTTAAGTCCAGCTCGCGCAAAGCGATTGAACTGCGAGCGTACGTCGTAAAGGCACTTCGTCCTTTTAGCTCTCTTGTACTCAATCATCACTACTGACACGCAGAAGCATGTCCGCCCTCGAACAGGTCAAGGACCAATCCCTGATTATCTCGAGTGGCCTGGTCGCTGGGAAATGGAGGAGCGAGAACAATGGCAAGACATTTCCAGTCTACGATCCAGCGACTGGTGCCGTCCTCAAGGAGTGCGCCGACCTAGGCAAGCAGGACTTTCTTGACGCTATCGAAAGCGCAAAGCAAGGCACCTCTCGCTTCTTCGAAAGCACAACTGCCAAAGAGCGCGGTGCTATCTTGCGACGATGGTTTGATTCAATCATTGCAAACGCAGACGACAGTAAGCCACATACCTGCTCGTCGTCCCTCTACGACAGACAACCTGATCCTGACGTTACCGATTAGTCGCCAAAATCCTGTCCCTCGAGAACGGCAAGACTGCCGCAGAGGCCAGAGGAGAAGTAATCTATGCGGCATCGTTCGTCTCGTGGTTCGCCGAAGAAGCAACAAGATCGTACGGAGAAACAATCCCATCATCGTACCCAAACACAACCGTGTTGACTTATCGGGAACCTGTTGGCGTCTGTGGCATCATTACGCCATGGAATTTCCCAGCAGCCATGATCACACGCAAAGTGGCTCCAGCTCTTGCTGCGGGATGCGCTGTGGTGGTGAAGCCTCCTAGCGAGACACCTCTGACAGCACTTGCACTCGCGAAGCTGGCACTAGATGCAGGCGTTCCGACTGACATCTATCACGTCATTCCCACGAAGGACCGCGAAGCTTCAATGGAGCTGGCTACCCATCCAGATGTGAAGAAGCTCAGCTTTACCGGATCTACTGGCGTTGGCAAGATTCTTGCAAAGGCTGCAGCAGGAACGATGAAACGTGTGAGCATGGAGCTAGGCGGCAACGCACCTTTCATTGTCTTCGACGATGCCGACCTCGATCAAGCTGTTGATGGGGCTATGATATGCAAATTTCGCTGCACTGGACAAACATGCGTGGTGAGTAGTCCCCACCCCTGAAGTAGCTCACACTTGAGTTGTGCACTGCCTGCTCATGCTAAACATCGATGAAAGTGCGCCAACCGCTTGCTTGTCCACGAAAGCGTGGTCGAAGTGTTCACCGCGAAACTGGTTGCACGCGTCAAGCAGCTTCGTCTTGGGCCCGGCCTTGATCCAGATACAACACAAGGCCCGCTCGTCAACAGAGCCGCAGTGAACAAGGTTGCGGAGCATGTACGCGATGCAGTAGGCAAGGGTGCCAAACTAAGAGCCGGAGGTCAGGTTCCAGCAGCCGGAGAGCTATCTGCAGGTGCTTCTCTGGACGGCTTCTTCTTTCAGCCCACGGTTCTGACTGGTGCGACGCCTACAATGCAGGTGGCTTCCGATGAGACCTTTGGCCCCCTTGCGGCAATTTTCTTATTCGCCACGGAGGATGAGGCTGTGAAGCTAGCTAATGACACCGAGTTTGGGCTGGCGGGTTACTTTTTCAGCAGCAACATCGGTCGCGTTATGCGCGTTGCTCGTCGGCTGGAATGCGGTATGATCGGCGTGAATATCGGGCTCATCAGCGCATCAGAGTCTCCATTCGGGGGTGTCAAGGAAAGTGGAGTTGGCCGCGAAGGCAGCAAGCACGGCTTGCAGGAGTACCAAAACATCAAAGCAGTAACGATCGGAAGTCTGCAAGCATAGAAATTTAGATTCATTACAAGCCCTGCGTCGCGCTATAGTCGAAGAGGGTGAAACCCCGGCGTTTCACAAGTAATCCGCGAGCAGCTTTTCCATCTCCATCCAATCGCCATGGTCAAACCCAGTAAGAGAAAAGTCAGGCACGTCAAAGTCCGTAGAGATGCATTGAGCTTTATCAAAGAAGCCCAGCTCTGGCGTCTCGCCTGCAGCAGCGGGCTGGAGGGTACTGTGATCGTGGCTTGACCCCGTGTAACCCTGAGTGTCCGAAAAACTACTTGAGGCTTGGCAGTATGTATTGTCGGCGGCATTTGGATCAGGAGCGCGATTCTCACAGACCTGGCCATAACCCGGTGGCGGACTGCTCGGGCAGCTATGCGATGCGTTTGTGCCGCCTGATAGGATAGAGCTCTCGGGATTCCGCCAAACACTCGCGCAAAACCGGGAGATGTCGTCGAGAAGCTCTTTGGCAACTTGATTCCCCGCTTTGGCCATGTAGAGCAAGACTCCACAGGCAAGCTGGATTTCCTTTGGTAGTGTCTTTGCTGTCGTCCCATCGAGTATGGCCATCATCACGAGTATGAAAGCTGCAGAAAAGGTGGTATCCATGTCGAAGAAGCCAAAACGTGCTGTTCGCGGACAGAGAAGGTTAGCTCTCAATCTTACAACCGAAATGGTCGATTGATGAAGGCTCACCTAGGAGGTTCTCTGATTGGAGTGCAGAAAGGAGAGATATGCTCTTGAGGGCAGCATCTCGACCGAGATAGACTAGCTTGCTAGTTGTCTCATTCATTCGATCTGGCGAAACCTCTTCCTTGCCAGCGACTTTCAATCGCACTTGCTGGAGAATCGTTGGGCGTAGGCAGAGTAGAACTGCCTGTCATATCGTCAGTATCTTCAACAGTGAAATCAAAGCAACGCAATGACAACGAGAGACTCTTTGGAGTGGCTTACCTGATTGTACATCAGGTATAAAGATGCGCCAGTCCGGGTAACGATTAGATCTTTGGCATTGAAGTCGATCCTATACTCTTTGGGCATCATCGACGGAATGCATCTGAGGTCGTTCATGATGTTTTCAACGTTCTTGACATATTCTTCGCGAAACATCGCGATGTTTCCATAAAGACCTTGCAATCAATAATCAGCCGCAGGGAGCTTAAGCGTTCATGAAGACTTACAGTCCATTATCGTGCCCGTAATCTGCGCAATCTTTATGTTGATGCACATTGGTGCAGGCGATTCGAATCCGGGAGATTGCCATGGAATGTCGATTTTCACTTGTCGATCATTGACGCCAACAGGCAATCCGAGAGCAGAACTGAGGCGACTGCCTGCGCATTAGTAGCGCCATCGTGGAACGCAAGATTTTCTGCTTACCGATCCAGCATGTAGAGTGTCCAAAATAACCTCGTCTGATGTGCGGCTTCGGAAGGCAAACAGTGGAACTTGACTTGTGGCTGAGCAAATCCAAGGGCCACCGCAAGCCGGACACCCGAGCCCACCTACTGGCAGTCAGTGAAACTAGTTCCGTTTTTTTTGTTTTTTTTTCAACGTACATAGAGGTAGGCATCCTGCTTTTTACCAACCCACTGCAGGTAGGTGGCAATTAGTGCAAGAATTTCTACGCCGATTGCTCCAGAAGCCCCTAGTTCGTGTAATGGAGGCAGTCGCCGCAGCGCCTCTGAGAAGTATTCGGCCCCCGGCGGTCGTGTTGCCCCTGGTGTGTCGTCCAGCAGTTTGCCCATTGAAAGAATGAGGAGGTATTGCAGGTACCAGAGAGAACCTCGTAGCTGCGACTGAGACCGTGGCGACCGAAAGAATAATATCAAGTTATCGACGAATGCCCTGTCGTCCAGGAAATGTTGAGTAACACCCATGTAAAGTATAAAGAGATGATGCAGTCGGAACGACTCGTCTGCAGAAACATCTTCGGCCATGAATTTGGAACTGAACACGCTCGTGGTGTCATCCCAGACTACATCCTCCGAGTTAGCAAACTCACGCTCGCGACAGTCAGGATCGTCACCGTAGCTAGACATGTGGTCTGTATCTTCCTTTCGTCGTGTATGCTCTTCGACCAGACAACGTAGATGGATGTGTAGAGCTGGGCCGGAAGCCAGGTCAACTGAAGGCATTTGTCAGCTCCTGATAACCCAAAGCCGGGTGGTGGTAGCCTCTGACCGGGATCGAGGGAGAAATCGTGACCGTCGGTCCTAATATCTCTCCGAGCCACCGACAGCAGGGGATGATCCCATGTTAGATCTGTCGAATGTTTGTCGACTTCAGAAGGAAGCGCATCGGGACTGGCGCCAACAAGGCAGTCGCCATAGTTCGGCCCTTGAGGGTATCGGCGCTGGCTTTGCTGCTTGCAGCTGGTTCGAGTCAACTCCTGCTCACAAGTTCGGAGACGAGCACGAAGTCGGAGAACGTATCTTTGTTCGCGCAAGCATTAGCGACAAGTACAGAGGATTAGCAACAGCGGCGGAGATACACACGACTCGGAGTAGCGCTTTTCGCTGCTATTTCCCGCGACACACTCTCGATTTTGCTTGACGCAAGTGTCGCATGGCCGATCACCTGAGCATTTGATTTTGCGTTTGCGACAAGCATCGCAGCTAGGAGCGCATAACTTAATAAGCAACAACAATATACCATAGTGGGCAATGGAGCGCACTTAGGGATGGACTCACGCATTTGACACACGAGAAGCATTCATGATGTCCACCCAAAAGCTGTGCAGAAGACGTTATGCGGGCCAAGGCACTTCGAAAGAAGCAGTAGCAGGAGCAGTAGGCAGAGACAGGTGCCTTGATCTGGCACTAATGTGCAAATTCTGACGTACTGCATTCCCAAGCTTGGGGTCTGCCTACATGCATGTAAATTTCGGAAGGTCTCGTAATGTTTGACTGCAGAAGGTAGCATCTTGCATCAACTTTCACGGCCGGCAAAGACGGTATGCTGAGGCCACGTGACAGAATCTACCCCAAGACCAATACTACCCCAAGTGCTTGAGGGCAGCTGTGAGGAAATTCGAGAGCTACGGCTTCACCTGCAAACTCTGAGTCGGCATCTGACTGTCAACAACTGCGGGGAACGCAGGAAGATGAGGAGGTATCGGTTATCGGCAGCACCCATCCACCGTTAGGGTTGTCACATGGGGGCAGTGCACAAAAGTGAGCTGGTCATGTCGCCCGTCTTGAGTGGATCGTTACTAGATCAGGAGACGCTGCAATTGCTCAAATTTACATGAGCTACTATGACTATACCACTGAAGGAAACCCCCACTCGACAGACGGACCTTGCAAAACGATTTCTCTCAGCTTCCCAAACTGTAGAGACTCTCCTTTAGCCGACACTCCTGTCTGCTATACTTCTGCCAATGCCTAGAATCGCGTATCTACATTGATCTCCATCTTCACACCGAAAGAACTCGTCAATAACACTGTCAACACAGCTCCCGGAGTTCCTAGATTAGGCAATCCTCCCTGCGAAGTCTGGCATGAGGCACTACGCTGGCTCAGTGTAATGAGGCCTCAGGCAGAGGGTCAGATAGCGACGACGTTCGTCGCGGCCAGCTGCCAAGACAGCAGAGCGTTGTGTCACGTGACCTGCAGAGTGCTCTGTTGCCCTGCTGCTCTGCTGCCCTGTATGCTCCGTGGACACAGAGCAGGTTGCATACCACACGGGTCTCCTTGGTATATAGGACAGTAGAGTTTCCATCTTTCATAGGAGCCTCGTGCTCAACTTAAGTAACTAACTTAGAGTTATTGTTCATAACGCAACTTGATCAGTGTGCTACTCAGTCAGACTTATCTTCCTTACCCTGAAACCCTTAGTACCTCGTTTGGTCTCCTACCCCGAGTACACCCTATTACACTTTGAGCACCGTTCTCGGATTCCATCGAGAAGTGTTTCAGGTCAGACATTGTTACATGTCTGAGGAAGAAGACCTATCTGTCGAAGATACCTCATCCGAAGAAGAGTCCGATAACGACTCTACACCCGAAGAACCAGCGACACCCCTCGATACAAATCAATCGATCCCGGTAGTTACCGAGTGGTTGCAGAACGTAACCCTGAACGACATGTCTATCAACGGATCAACCCGAGGCGCGAACGACAGAGGATCGTTCAAGGTGAACGCTCCCTCCGAGTTCTCTGGACAGCGAAACCAGGTTAAAACGTTCAAGCTGTAATACTTGACGTACATCCAACTCAATAAGGCAAAGCTGAACACTAACTGCAAGCAGCTGTTGTTCCTCACGTCTTACTTGAGGGGACCTGCTTACGAGTGGATTTTGCCCTACCTGGAAGATTTCCTAGAACACCCGGAGTATAATGACTTGAAAGTAATAACTAAAGTCATCATAGCTAGGAAGACTGTATTCTTCAATAAACTGCAGACCGCATTCGGATATGGAAGCGAGAAAATGGAAGCCGAGCGAGCTCTCCAAAGCATCCAGCAACGCGGACCGGTATCGAAATATAGGGCCGAATTCCAGACTTTGGTAGTTAAGACTAACTGGGACAACGAGGCCATTACATCTCACTTCTATCGAGGATTGAAGGACATAATCAAGGACGAGATCGCGAAACGCGATGTACGCCCGACGACTTTCTAGGAGATGTACGAAGTCGCTCTCAGGATTAACGAGCGCATGTATGAGCGACAGATAGAAAAGAAAGGAGTCTATTAGGGAAGATCCAACACCAAGGTTCAACGGGAGGTACCCGCCTAAAAAGACAACTACTATAGGTTGCAGAAGATACAGATCGACGCAACTAAAGGCAAGCCTGGTTCCAACAACAAACAGAAACAAAGACCTCAGCCGAAAACGAAAGAGACAGCTGACAAGTCTAGCGTTAAGTGCTACGGCTGTGGCAAGAAAGGCTACTATAAGAATGAATGCAAAGCCCAGAAGCAGAGTCATGAACTGCAAGGATCCGGCCAGCATCGAAACCAGGATAAGTCTTTTCGAGCGACGAAGAGCACTAGCAATGAAGTTGTTAAACAACCTCAATCCCTGAAAGCCACGCAAGGACGCAGGGGCTACCAGGAGGTGGAACCAGAGGGAAGGGTCGAGTACAACACACTCCTCAACCTACCTGAGAATGCCGCGCTGAGATGCGACGGGAATCATGACAGCTATGCTGCGCTGATATGGACAGCTTGCTACGACGATGGCTGCTCTATTCACTACAGCGACAAGTACGGATCCGGGTACTAGCCACAAAGGAAAACCCGGAGTGTTTGTCGAACGATCGGATAACCCAGTCAAGGTGTTCGATTCGAAGGAGGTCAACCCTCGCTGGAAGACAGTTCAACCGACGAGGAATCGGAGCAAGAATCCGAGGAGGAGCAAGGACAAGTGGTCCGATACCCTGCCGGATACCCACCTCAGCAGGAAGAGTCTAGCGAGGAGGAGGGAGAAGCCTCTGAGACAGAATCTATCAAGGAATCAGTAGGAGTCACGGAGTTTACCTGTACCTTCTACAGCGATGATCTGATGCTCTAACTGCTTGAAATAGTTGTAGACAGCAGACCTTTGCTACTTCCGTAGGATTCGGAAGGCAGAAGTCTGATGGTCGATGAGAGTGAACTCTAGGAATTGTTCACTAGGATGAGGAAGGTTTTGTGGAATGTTCCACATGCCAAGAACAGCATCGACTATTAAAGGATTGTTCAAGAATTTCTACCTTTAGGAAGTAGATTCACCCCAAAAGGCGAATACTTCACCCCCGACAACATTGGCGTTACTCGAACCATGCGCCTAAGGGTCATAGAGATTAAGAACAAGTACGCTACGGAGGGAAGAGACCAAAAGGACCGGAAATCACAGACAGAGAAAGCAAAAGTCTACATGATTGAGCAAAGAGTGCCAGTCATGCCAGAGAACTACAGCGAGGAACCCCTCGACATACGAAAACAACTCATGACTTTGCAAGACAGACCTCCGACACCCTATATACAGGCAGGAACGAGCGCTGTACTACAGCGGGACGCTTGTATGACGTCTAGGTATACTGTCGCGCCATTAGGACTAAACTTCTAAGACAAAGCAAGATTAGTCGCTAAGCATCGACAAGAGATGCATGCAGGACGACAGGTCATTCTAGGACGACCGCAGCCAAGGGATGCGGGAAACTAGAAGATCCTCCAGAAGGAAGACCCTAGAAGGATCGACCTGGGCCATAACGAATAGCAGCAAGCAAAGCTCGGTACGCCAACAACCTGGTTGTGTGGGTACAGATTGGCAACGCACCTGCCAGAGCTTTGATCGATTCAGGATGCACAGGAAACTTCATAAATCCAGCCTTTGTCAAATGACACGACATTAGGACTCGAATAAAGAAAGAGCCCTTTCCGCTCATGAGTTTTGACGGAAAGCCTGTGACGTACAATAACAGCATTGTAGCACAGGAAACACAGCAACTACCTCTATCGATAGGACGCTACACAGAGACGACTCAGTTTGACATCACCGATGCACCCGGATATAATGTGGTTTTGGGATTGCTATGGCTCATGGAATCCAACCCGACGATAAACTGGAGTAGTGAGATGATTCAATTCGGAAACTCACAGCTGACGCTCATGCGTAGGGTACACGACGTATCCCATGAGATCGACGTTCGCGCAATATCAGCAACAGAATTGTGCGAGGCAATAACAGAGAACCCCGAACAGGTTCAGATGCTGTATTACAAGAAGACGGAAGTGAAACAAGGTCCAACTTTAGACATTCTGCCCGAATACTCGGACTTCAGACATCTCTTTGAGAAAGAAGCCGACGAAGATGCTTTACTACCACACCAACCCTGGGATCATGAAATCAAGATCAAGGAAGGTATGGAACTGAAGAAGGAACCCTTACGACCCATGTCGGCCGAGAAAGCCGAGTACGTTCGAAAGTACGTCGACGAAGGACTTCGGAAAAGGCATATCCGCGAATCGGAATCACCCGCAGGATACCCGTTGCATATCGTACCTAAAGGAGATGAATAGCGAGTATGCGTAGATTACTGCGGACTCAACGACGCAACTGTCAAGAACAGTTACCTGTTACCCTTGATCTATGAGCTGCAAGACTGCTTGCAGGGAGCTTAATGGTTCACTGCGTTCGACATACCAGGAGCCTACAACAGGATCCGGATCAAGGAAGGACACGAATAGAAGACAGCATTTAGAACTCATTTCGGACTATTCGAGTATCTGGTCATGCCATTCGGGCTGATAAACGCGCCAGCCACATTCCAGGCATACATCAACAATGTACTTCGGAAGTACCTCGACGTTTTCATAGTAGTCTATTTAGATAACATCCTTATGTATTCAAAGACATACGACGACCACGTTCGAGATGTACGGAAGGTTCTTTAGGCGCTCGCAGACGCGAAGATGAAGATCAAGCCTGAGAAGACAGAGTTCCACAAGACTGAAGTTAAGTTTCTCGGATACATCGTATCACGAGAAGGACTTAAGATAGACCAAAAGAAGATTGAAGCTGTGACTAGCTAGCCGAAACTAGGGACAGTCAAGGAGGTTCAATCGTTCTTAGGTTTTGCGAATTTCTATCGACAGTTCATTAAGGACTATTCAAAGATTGCAGCCCCACTCACGGAACTAACCAAGAAGGACAAGGTATTCGAGTGGTCGGCCGAGGCCGAAGAAGCATTTCAAGAGTTGAAAACCCGCTTTTCCACCGAACCGATCCTTATGATCTTCGACCCGAAGAGACCTTCTATGGTAGAAACAGATGCCTTAGACAAAGCAATCGGAGCATGTCTGAGCCAGGCCGACGACAAAGGAAAACTTCGACTGGTAGCATACCTGTCAAGGAAATTCACCCTGGCCGAAAGCAACTATGAGGTCCACGACAAGGAACTCCTCGCAATTATCGAAGCATTTCGACATTAGCGAGTATATCTCGAGGGACAAGCCCACGAGACGAAGGTCATCTCGGATCATCAGAATCTATCTCGATTCTTGACTATGCACATAATGACAGGACGTCAGATGCAGTGGTATCAAGATATCGCGACATTCCGGATGAAGATTCATTACCGGAAAGGATCCGAGAATACTCGAGCAGACGGCTTGAGTAGACGAGAAGACTACATGAAGGGCGAACCCAAGAAAGGCATTCAGTTGCTGGTTCGTAATACTGACAGCACCCTTCAGGTCAACAAGATTGCTGCGACATCAGTTATCGACGCCAGCGCTATTCCCGACGAAATCCGGAAAGCCCTGCGCAACGACAGTCTAGCAAAAAGCGTACGAGAATCACCTAAGGAACACACTGAGTTCCAGGACAGGAATGGATTGCTCGAATTCGAAGGACGAATCTATGTTCCTCCTCCGATATGCGAACAAGTGCTGCAAGCACACCACGATAGACCGATTCGTGGACATCCTGGAGTCACCAAGATGGTCTAGACGGTACAAGCTCAGTTTTGGTTCCCCAAAATGAGATTAGCCATCGAAGACTACATCAAGAAGTGCAATATCTGTCGACGAACGAAGCATGACCGATACCTACCATACAGCAAGCTTCAGGCACTTCCAGTACCGACACAACCGTAGCAGTCAGTAGCCATGGATTTTGTGGTGAAACTACCATCATCAGACGATCCGGTAACTTAGGAACCATACGACAGTATCCTGGTAGTAACCGATCGGTTTACAAAGTTTGGAAGGTTCATTCCTTATAGGGAAACCTAGACAGCGGAGCAGTTAGCCCGCGTGTTCGTGAAAGAAGTGGTTGCTAACCATAGCATTCCACGGCAATTGATCTCGGACCGAGACAAGTTGTTCACATCCAACTTCTGGACAGAATTGATGAAGATAGTGGGCGTGAAGCACAAGCTCAGCACAGCTTATCACCCTTAGACAGATGGACAAACAGAGAGACTTAACCAGATCCTAGAGCAGTATCTCAGATGTTATGTTAACGATAACTAGGACAACTAGGTAGCCTTGCTACCAGTCGCCTAGATCGCATACAATCAGTCGCCGACGACCACAACAGGTACGTCGCCGTTCTATGCGAATTTCGGTTTCGAACCGAAGGACATCTCAGGAGCTATAGGAGAAACATCAGACAACCCAGCAGCTACCTGGCGAGCGAAGGAAATGCAAGAGTTGCATAAAAACCTTCGCCTCGATTTGACATTTCGGCGTCAACAAATGGTGAAATACGCGAATCGTAAAAGGCTTGGAGGACCAACCTTTAAGGAGGGGGATAAGGTTTATCTCCTACGGCGTAATATCAAATCCGACAAACCAACAAAGAAATTGGATGCAGTCAAACTAGGACCATTCAAGATTCGGAAATGCAAGGGACCAGTTAGCTTCGAGCTAGAACTACCCAAACGAATGCGCATACACTTAGTATTCCATAAATCATTACTAGAACCCGCAACACCAGATGCCACGCTACAACAAGATGTCAGGGACATCGACCCAGAAATACAAGAACCCATCTATCAAGTCGAACAGATCCTCAAGGAGCGAACTGTTCGAGGTCAGAAACAGTACCTGGTACGATAGGAAGGATATGACCATACCAAGGACTCTTAGCAGCTCAGCGAACATTTCGAGTCGCAGAGGCCAATTGAAGAATTCCAACGGTCACGACAAGGTCATGAAGTGGTTAGAGTAAGATAACTCTCTAACAACGCTGGATCCAAGGGATGCTCCTAGAAACCGGGAGGCACATCCTCCAATGCACCCTAAGTAGAAGGCGACAACTAAAGAGCGAGGCCCTCGGCCGAAGTGTCTGGAACAAGTGTTTCCTGCCCTTCCTCCGATTCCAACTCTTCCAACGCCCGGGATTCCATAGCGATCGCCTCCGTAGCACGCTGGTCTAT
Organism: Cladosporium sp. SL-16; assembly: GCA_002921095.1. Taxonomy (NCBI): domain Eukaryota; kingdom Fungi; phylum Ascomycota; class Dothideomycetes; order Cladosporiales; family Cladosporiaceae; genus Cladosporium; species Cladosporium sp. SL-16. The sequence continues at coordinate 18,179 of PEGC01000111.1, forward strand.
AAGGTCCATCTGTTGGCGAAGACGTTCCTCGCGCGCTCGAGCAGTGCGTAACATTTCCAGAGCCTCAGCTTATGCGCTAAGGGCTTCGTCGATTTGTCGCCGAAGTTTCTGTTTCTCCTAGGTAAGGCGATGGAACTCTGACTGCGTCACTTTAACATCGTATCTAATGTTCTTACGATTATAGTGATTACATTTTCCAGAGCGAAGATGCACCTTGCAGACCGTACTATGCTTAACACAGTTGCTGCATTTCTGAACCATAGTGTCTCCAAATACGTCGATGAAGTCGGCAAGGTCGAGACAGCGGGTGGTGCTAGTGGAAGAAGTACGAACAGCAGGCATCTTGCGAAACCATGATGACGGCAGAAGTCTGGGGCACGGGACCCTCTTATCTAACTCAAGGGACTGAGCTAGGCCAGGAGGGGGATAGTGTAATGAGGCCTCAGGCAGAGGGTCAGATAGCGACGACGTTCGTCGCGGCCAGCTGCCAAGATAGCAGAGCGTTGTGTCACGTGACCTGCAGAGTGCTCTGTTGCTCTGCTGCTCTGCTGCTCTGTATGCTCTGTGGACACAGAGCAGGTTGCATACCACACGGGTCTCCTTGGTATATAGGACAGTGGAGTTTCCATCTTTCATAGGAGCCTCGTGCTCAACTTAAGTAACTAACTTGGAGTCATTGTTCATAACGCAACTTGATCAGTGTGCTACTCAGTCAGACTTATCTTCCTTACCCTGAAACCCTTAGTACCTCGTTTGGTCTCCTACCCCGAGTACACCCCATTACACTCAGCCATTTCTACAAATCGACTCATGGAGACCTCAGCTGGGTGACAGCTTTTCCGCAACCTACAACGTCCGTGGCTTCCATGAACCGAAGCCTTAACCATCAAATTGAGTTCATCATCTCCACACAAGGTCGAGCGGCAAGCAATGCTAGTAGATACGGTCTAGACGTCTACTCTCCCAACATCAACGGCTTCAGGGCGCCTGTTTGGGGACGTGGGCAAGAGACTCCCGGCGAAGACGCCTTTCTCTTGACACTATTGTACGCCTACGAATACATCACTGCCACGCAAGGAGGTGTTGGCTCGGTCATTCTGAAGCTTGTCACTGTTGTCAAACACGTTGCTGGTTAAGATATCGAAACCTGGCGAAACCACAATCGTTTGGGCAAATGACGTGAACATCATGCAGTGGGACTTGGCCGATTACTATACGCCGCGGTTTCACACTGCTATTCTCCAGTTCAAGGCTAAAGGATTAATGTGTTCATACAATGCGGTAAACGGAGAAGCGAGTTGCTCCAATCCTTTCTTCCTCCAGACTCTGCTTGAAAGACGCCTGTTGGTTCAGCGACGCAGGGTGGCCAACAACCAATCGAGATTGCCAAGGATTGGTTGGATCGATTGCCAAGCTCCAATCCAATCCAGACCTCCGTTACATAAGCAATCGATCCAATCTGTAGCCGCTGATTGGTTGGGATCGATTGGAATAGTGGTAGGAGCTCGATGTAAGTGAAATATTGGTATCATGTCATATTTATGATTACACTAACCCTGACCCTAGAGGCACAGGAGACTCCGTGGGCTAATCAGATTGCGCCCTAGCCGCATCCGAGACCTCCAAGACCTCCGTATATAGGTGTAGTTTGAGATACGTGTATAACGCGTCCTCTACCTACTAACTACCTCACCACTTCGCATTTTTATTTCACCACCACCACTACAGTATGGCTAATAATGCTTGCACAAACTCATCATTAACATTAGAACTGGACAACTTGACAGCGCTTTATCAATTATCAAGCCTACCTACTATACACGAGAGCAGGACTACTAAGAGTGGATTTGTGATCAGAGGAAGCCAACTTCCAAATTGCGTACCACTCCTAACCAACAAGAAGCCTCACAGATCATAGATTTAGGACCACAGCTATGCAATTGGTCATCTAAATGATAAAAAGGAAGTGCTCAAACACTAGCTCTATAAGATCTGTTACGAAAAAGAGAAACCTCCGCTATTATTAACCTACCTTCTTAGAACTGAAAAAAACACTACTAAGGTACTTTTTTACCTCCGGGCCCTTTACCAGTTCGACAAGGATAGTAACAAACTACCACTAGAAGACAAAGGAATGACTATGATTCCTTTGAATTTAGGTGAGACGTAATCCTAAGAATTTCGGAAATAACTATAATTCCTTTACTAATATTGACCATAATTCCTTTACTCTAATATCTATCAAGTTCGTTAAAATTTAGTAGGTAACTACAGAAAAATCAGAACGCTTTACATACTAATTTACAGCTACATTCATCTTATATAGCTGTGTTTATTAGTCGCGATATCTTAGTATAAGGGGCAGTAAGGCACTACTTATATAAGGGTTATTCCTTATAATACACTAATCTATCGTTAGGGCTATAGAACACTTTACTAATTGATCGAAGCAGTAGGCGTAACTATAATAAAAGCGAAATAAACCTAGATATACAGGCCTATCATTCATTTTATAAAGCAGTATACTAGTACAATTTTTTCGTAGTCCTAAAGGCTCTGCCTACATTTTTATATTCTGCTTCGTAATAGATGAATTCTATTATCTTTTTATAATCGATACACGATCCTGTATCTTAATCTATATAAGTTATCAGTATACTATAGTTCCTACGTATCTAAGCAAACATCTTTAGACATATCATAAATGCCTATCTAAGAGGTAGTAGAGGGGAACACTAATCCCTAGCTAACCCTAAGTTAGCGCTAACTGCAAGTAGCTACTCTGTTCCCGCTTATAGCTAGTTTGTAGTCTTCCCTAAGATATGATCCCTAGCTTACTGTTTTACTATCAATAAGGGAGTTATATCACAAATATAAAGAATGTATATTAACATAAGAATCAATAAGCTACTCGTAAGGTTTTACTATTAATAAGAAAGAAATAGACAGTAATGCTAGAAATCGATCTAGGATCTTAATCTCGAAAGTATGTTATAATGCTAAGAGGTAATAAAATCTAATTATAAGCTTAAACGATCATATAGTAAAGAAATTAGTATAATAATTTTCTCTATATCATCTTCTATCTTATAGTAGGTTTTGTAGATTTTGCAATAGTTATATAGCATACAGCAAATGATGTATTGCTTAAGTACAAGCGTAGAAAATCCATAGAGTATATGAAATTTAAGAGTTAATGTTAGCGCGAGCGCAACACGACTGCTCGCGTTTAGATGCATAAGAGATTCACATCTATAGCAGCGCTTAAAAAAATAATATAATATATATTCACGGAATGCAAATATTATGTGATGTTGTATAGTAATTTGGCAACTTGAGGTCTCGTCTTTTATAAAAAAAAAATAGATAATATTAGCTCACTAGCGAGCTAGGGCTTATAAATAGTAACGCCGGTTCGACAACAGTCGCAGACTCTAGTATAGAGTAGCCCGTATACAGGAAACAGTATAATCGCATCCGATAGCGCAATTGGCTTCGAAGATAGGTTAGAGATCGCTACTGCGAACGCTGATGAATAGCTCTACTACGATTCTCAGTAGAGAGTACTGGTCTGCTAGTATTATGGATATGCCGTCCGGAATCTAGCAATACATCTAAGGCTGTAATATAAAGTCCGAAGCTCTAAGAGGTCAGTAATAGAAAAGAAGTATGGAGCTTGTGAATTGCTAGAGCCTACGTAAGTTATAACACTGCTATCACTTCAAGTACTGCTAGACTGGCTCGGGGTACCGATATAAGGGTTTCAGTATAACGAATCTGGATATAGCAAAATATTAACGAGTTGTGATAAGATTAGGAAACATTATTACAAAGAATATATATAGAGGTCGGTTGCCGACGACCTAGAACATTAGCACGCAGTGTACGTATAGACAATGTTTTAATCGAAAGTATATCGTCAGTATTTCGTTGTCAATCATCATAATACGAGCGTATAAGAACTAGAGGAGTCGACGAAAGGTATTAGCCTGCAAAATCAGCAAGTTCTCGAGCAGTGGGACTAGCATCTAGAGAAACAAGAAGAGGTAATGCAGCTCGTAGAAGCTGTGATAGCGAAAACCGATCATATACTATAGTTCAAATGTAACAAATAGCTATAGTATCTAGCAAAAAGCAATTTGCAGCATCTGAGCTAAGCGTGTTGCATGCTGAAACGGGACGAAGAAACACTTACAGACGTACTAAAGAAGGTAGAAGCTTTAATAGAAGAGTGCGTAAAAGGACTACTAACACTTAGGCACATTATCAGATAGTAGCTACGAAGCGCAAAGGCATCCGAACTAGATATGTAGCTGTTAGTAAGATTACAGAATGAAGATAGTCAGAAGCGCTACGCTAGTTACATGACCTGGTTTATTTGCTATATGCTACAAGTGTGGAAAAGCTGTAAGGAAGTCAGAGGCGTAGGTTCTGGATATGAAAGTTTTGATAAGAGTAGGGACGAGGATAAAGATAGAGACGAAGATGAAGATAGAGACGAGGTCGAGGATAGGGTTGAGGATGATGTAGAAGGCATAACAGCACTCAATCCGACAAGCAGACTAATAGGTAGTAGTATAGGCGAAGTTAATACTATAAAGGATACTCGAAAGCTGTACCTATAGCTGAGCGGCTTGCACGAGATCGTTAGTCGGCTTTAGAGAGCGCTCTCTCTATCATGTTGTATGGAGTTACTGGAAATGGTTATGCTGGAATTTTTCAGGTACGTTCTCTTTCAGCATATACGAGTAGATATCTTCGAGAGCCTATTATTGTATTTTCTAGCAGTATTAGGTATCGATGAAGACATATACAGACTACGAGAAGGTAACGACTTTTCGTTCATGCTGGCCGGAATCGTCTACTGTTCCTAGATACTAGGCATCGAGATCATTCTCCTGAGGATATTTCGTAGGGGAGAGATAGTAGAAGATAATAGACGCTTTCTTGAACTACGACTCAAGTATCTCGCCGACAGGTCGTTCAGCCTGATAGCGGAAATGATCAGCTTGTTAGTATATAGCCGATATTATGCGTTTAATCACGCGAATGCTAGTATAATATCTTAGTTACTAGACAGTAGTATAGTTACATACAGAGGGTAGAAGATCCTGCTTGCGAGGTTCAAGAAGCTTGTAGAAGCAGTAGTGATAGAGGCTGAGAATATACTATGGCGAGAAGTACTCTGGCAGGTCGATACTAAGCAATTCGAACTCTCTATAGATACGCTAGAGGACGATATCACGTACATACGTAGGGTTTATTCGTTTCTGAACAATATATATAATAGGCTTGAGGATACACGAGCGTGGTTACTAGTACAGATAGAAGCGCACGTCGATAGCAGGAAGCTTCTCTAGGGAGGAAAGCGCTAGTAATGCTGTGAGACATATAAGTATCTATAATAGGTAGATTATTTTCGAGAACTTCTACTGCTCTGCGTATACTAGACTAGCGGATAGCTGGCACGAGGTACAGAGATCATATCTATGCGATTTAAGAACGGTTATATGCAGGACTGTAACGTCTTTGCGATTTATAGGCATATGGCTATTGTGATACGATATCATAAGAGCGTATCGCAGTACGATCAACCGAAGGTCGTCCCGCGTTTTCTAGCGTAGCGAGTTAGATAGCTTATAGCCGTGTACTTAGCGTACGCACGCCTGCTATAAGAGCTACTCGCTAAGGCAGTGAATAGGCAGATAGCGAGCGAGTACATCTGATCGGGCGAGCACAGCCTATAGGAGATAGATAGACTTACAAGGATCATAAAACATAAGACTAGCTATTATCTCGGCGTGGAACTTACGATGCACAGCTACTAGCACGTTGCAATCGCAATCAGTAGGAAGGTGATCGGAGAGCAGTTCGCGAACAGATATCTAGGAGACGTCGATAGCTTAGATAAGCTAGAGGAAGAGACAGACGACTCGCTCGAGATGTAGGCTAGTAGAGGTAATAAAGTCGGAGCGAAGCAATACAGCGTGTCGATAGATATTATTAAGAATCTAAGTAGCCGTTCGATCGATACTTTCTAGCTATTGTGTTAGCAATGGTATCGATTTCTCGCATTAGAGAGCTCTTAGGCAGAGGATAGTATGAAACATAAACAGAAAGATGAGAATAAGAATAGGATTATTGCTGAAGGGCTCTAGACGGACGTACTCGCTGCATTCAAGCGGCTTAGGCGTACTTAGGAAGGACAAAGTCCGAGATAGGAAAACAGTAAGGACAAGCTCTAAGCAGTAATATAGAAGGCTCTTAGCAAGGTAGATGTTTTATTCCGCTCGGAGATATAAAAAGAAGCGCTAGAAACGATCGTCGAGAGAGGACGCTAGCCGTTAGTAGTCGTGATACTGACTGGTAATAGGAAGAGTCTGCTCTTTATAGTGTCCGTATATCTCGATTGCATAGGGACGACGATTATAGTAGTCCCGTTCTGTACGCTTATTAACGACTTAGTCGACAAGGCGAAGAAGGCTGGTATTGATAGCGTGGAGTGGCGACCCGGCGAGGTCAATCCAGTAACGCTCGTGTTCATAAGCGTAGATCTCGTTAATAGGACGAATCTCTTAGGCTATACATAGTAACTGTTCGATAGCGGCTAGCTTCGGCGGATCTTTATCGACGAGTATCATCTAATCTTTAAGGAGAATCATTAGCGAGCAAAACTAGCCTATCTAAGCTGTCTGCAAGGAGTGAATTGTCTAATAGTATTGCTGACGGCGACATTGCTACTGCTAATACAGTTCGAACTCGAGTATTGTATATCGATCGAGTTCTGCTGCTATATATATGCCGATACAATAAGGCTGCGAACACAATACATGGTCGAGGAATGCAAGCTAGGCAAGCTAGAGCGCAGAGTGATAGAGATATGTTATAGCTAGATGAGAGCGAGCCTAAATAGTAAAGGGGTGGTCTATTACTACAGTTGTACGTAGTATAAAATGCTTGCTAACGAGCTTAGGTGTACTTACTATCACGCAGAGGCAGACGGCCGAGAGGAGAGAGTTACTAACTAGGTAGTAAGCAGCGGATTGATTGTTGCTATATCTATGCTAGAGATAGGTATCGACTTCCTAGGTATCACGCTAGTTCTTTATATGGATATCCTATAGGGCATGATCGATTTTACATAGGAATCTAAACAGGCTAGCAGACAGGGAGAAGATGTTAACTTAGTAATTGTTATAGAGAAAGGGCGAATCGAGCGCGTATAATACAAGATACAAAACCCGGATAAACAAGCTATACTAGAGTTCGTCTGGACTTATAGCTGCCGGCGGAAGATTAATAGTCATTTTCTAGATAGCATAGAGCACAACTGCGTGTCAGACGAGCACGGACTAGCCCGCTATAACAACTGTAGTAATAGCTAGACTGCTCTCGAGCGAAAACAGAGGTAGACTAGCAATACAAGAGCAATAGTAGAGTACGTTCTCAGCAAGCTCGTCGAAGACTATCTAGTATACTAGGTTGAAGGTCGAATTTCGTACAATGGTCAATGTGCGGAAGATTCGTAGCAGGTCAGAGTGCCGATAGTAGCAGGTGCATATGCGATCGGTAGCGTATAGGGTAACTCTACGACGCTTGAGATACACTTCGATCAAGATACGTATAGCTATTTCCGCTATAGACTTAGTTAAAAATTCTGCAATACTAGATAGTCGATAGGCGCAGAGTATTAATAGCCGAACGTCGCCGACCCGATACTACGAATGATCTGTCGGACAAGAAAGAGCGCCGAGATTCTAGAGTACTAGGAATTCTTTAGGGAAGAAGTAGCAGATAGGTAGGATCGAGAATATATCATATGGCTCGGACGTCAGTACCTGCGACGAGTGCTAGGGGAGGTGGTAAGCAACAGTTTCGCTCTTCTCGTCGAGTTCATCTTATAGCAGTACTAGGAGATAGTAGGGGCAAACACGAGTGAGGCAAAAGAGTAGGCGGAAGAGTAGGCAGAAGAGTAGGCGGAAGAGCAGGCGGAAGAGTAGGTAGAAGACGGCGAGGATGAAGTGATAAGTACGCTGGCACTAAGAGTATCATAGAAGGTCTCGTTAAGCGGGCACCGAGGCAACAGCGATATACGCTCTCTTGAGTCAGATAAAATAGTCTAGTAGTAGGAGTAGGGCTGTATTATGTATCGCGCGAGAGGCTATAGCCGGACTGATCATGTATAGTAGGACTGTTACGTCGATGCAGATCATATAGAAGCAGCATACGAGGGGGTAAGGCTTATCAACAGTCTGTAAGTGCTGCTACGGATGACTAGATTTCGCTGCTAGGCGAAAGGTAAGAGCTGTCGTTGCTAGATAGAAGGAAGACGAGGTAGGTACTCGGGCAGTACTATCACTTGCTTGATTGTCAGTATATTGCTCTACATAGGAGGGGAGGAAGTACGCGAGTAGGTGTAGGTGTAGGAAGCGTTTATATAGGCAATAGAGGAAGGTAAGAGCGCATAAGCCGTACTAGAGAAATTACTATCGAATAGTAGCACGTATAGGGGAAAGAAGTATGCTAGGGTAGACGTATTGCTGGTCAGGTAGGGTATATAGATTGATCAAAGATAAACGTTAAACCCGCTAACTATGTTAATAAGATAAGAAAGCGAAGCTACTAACTATGTTGATAAGTAAAGACGATAACCTATTAACTATGATAATAAGATGAGAAAGCGAAGCTATTAACCGTGATGACAAGTGAAGATAGAAGCAAAGGTCAGAATAGGGATAGAAAATAGGAGAGACGATAAAGGACAAGGCGAGCTTAAGAGAGAGGATAAAAACAGGGTAGTAGGTAGGGGAAGAATAGTAACGCTATGATCTAGAGGTATCATCCGCGCTGCGAGGCAAATACAGTAGAGAGGAAGAAGAGGCAGAGTAGGAGAAAGAGAGTGAGTATCGATAGGAAGATAGAAGGTAGAGCAAAACAACGAAGTAGGGTGTTTTAGTACTAGGTAGGGTAAATCGTATTAGGGTATAGTTGTTTTATACAGACAGCTGTTAGTATAGTAGCTTCAGCATCGAGTAAGGTAAGTCGTTTTAGGGCATGGTTGTCTTATGTAGATACCTGTTAGTGTAGTGGGTATGATCGAGGTGCGGATGTGAAGGCGGGTATAATACGTAATAGGTTATAAGTAATAGGTATAAGTACTAGAGGGAGAGGAGAGTTGGCAAATAGAAAGGGGTTTAGTAGGGATAATACAGATGAGAGGGAGCGATAGGACAAGGTAGGGGACAGGTTGCGAAAGAAGATCATAGTGATAGCGAGGTTGAAGTACATTAGCGTAGCTATAGCAAGTAGTGTTTCCGGATTGTAAGGCTTAAATAGGTAGCTATAAGGCTATAAGGCTAAACAGATAGCGATAGGTAGGATAGTACCGGATTGCTAGGATGTGGGAAGACATTAGGATACCGAGAGGTCAGTAGAGAATAAAGTATTTAGGGTCGAAGGAGGCCGAGGAATAGAAGATATACGAAGTCATATTTCCTAAAGCAGGAAAGGGAAGAAGTTCTAGTAGGGGCTATAGGAAGAGTAATATACTAACGGATCAAGTTACAAGGAAAGGGTCAGGACAGGGCTAGATAGCGCGAGTAGAACAACTTAGCGAATTTCATCGCAAAGATAAAAGTATAAAAGTTGACTATAGTAAGATTATAGGTAATAGAGGGATAGATAGAGGTACTAGAAAGAGGTTAGGAGTATCGATCGGAGTTGACGCCTATACCAGCATATTAGTAGGCTAAAGATTAGCTAGGGAGTTTGTAGGCACACGTATTAGCTAGGAGAGTAGATAGACGAATAACAGAAGCAGCTTCGTAGGTAGTAGTATAGTAGTACAACAAAGTTCCTAGGGAGATAGAGGGGGAGGTTCAGCACGATTGGATAGAGTTATCAGGAGGATGAGCTTAAGCTTAGCAGCTTGTAGGCGGTAGTCAGCAAAGGCGAGAGGAAGCGTAGTAGGAAGGATAGGGCGCAAAAGAGAGTTTAGTATATAAGTAAAAGGCGGATATAGTTAGGGTTCGGATAGATGATTTTTAGTAGAAGCATAAGCTAGGGCTTGATAACGTCACTGTAGGGGAAACCGGACAGTAGGGGAAGCCGGACACTCCCGCGCGCTAGTTT
>PEGC01000112.1:0-27848 GCA_002921095.1 Cladosporium sp. SL-16
AAAAAAAAAGAAATCTTCCAGCTTGCATCAGAGACTGAAGACACCACAAATCAGCGTGAGAAATGTATGGAGAGGCTGACTGTGCTTCAAGCCGGCTTACATGAGTTGAGAAGTCTCGACAAACATCGATTGAGTTCCCAGAGTAAGTTGAGCCACCGAGCCACTGTCAAACTGGCCTACATGTACTTACCCATTGAAGGATCTGGCTCAAGGGCTAATGACCTCGACCGAGGTGCGAAGCCCAGAGATGATTCGATTGCGGAAAACAGCGCATCTCAAACTGAGGGAACACCAGGGGAGTCTCTAGCGGAAGTGACCGAAGAAATCTCTGCAGCTCCAGACTCTGTGTGTGAAGTAGGCGAAGAAGTTTCACAAGTACCTGATGCCTTTCCGGACACTAGTGACACATGGGGGTTTCCCTTAACAAAAAAGAAGGGAAAGAAAGCAAAGCGGCCAACTTACGACTGGGACTGATGGTCTATTTTACAGCGACGAGTGGGAGCATAGTGAAGCAAGAGTGTGAAAATAGACCATTGAAGCCTATGAAATTTGGCCAGGGTTCAGGGTTATTAGGGTTAGGGGTTCATTGACTGAGTTATTTGTAGGCTAGTCTACCTTTACACCTGATGAAACGACATGAATATCGACGACAGTGCCGCCGAGAATATTGTGCTCCAGCAGGATGGCGGTGGCGGTAATGGTGGTGGGAATACAGGCGTGCCATTCGCACGCTCTGGCGGCAAGCGGAGGGACCCTGATCCCGCGTTTACCCAGGCCCTGAATTCGAGATGGAGGACGAGGACGGGTATCCGCAGGATAAGACAATCGAAGCGCTCCGAGCGCTTTCTGAAAAAAACGTGAGGAAACCAACATACAGCCAGGTCGCTCAGACAGGCTCCACACCTCTGAATGAGGATCAGAAGGTAACAGTACCCTCTAGCCCGAAGGAATCTTCCGCCCCCCAGTCCATGCGACACGACGAGCGAGCTGTTAGCATCGACACCGGCCGCGCCAAAGTCAGCACTACCGACTTCAGCGAAATCAAGGAAAAGCTACAACAAGGCATTGACAACCTCGGGACTACGAAGGGACTCAAGATTCAGTTCCTCCGACCCGGACCAGGAACGCGTATCGAGGTCATATTTGAAAATAAGGCACAAGCAGAAAAAGCAAGGAAACACACGCAACAGGCGACAAGCCAATACCAAGGAACAAGAGTAAAAGGTGAGAAATGGTACCCGTTGAAGTGCGATATGGTCGCAAAGCAGGCGGTACTGGACAGGTCGGTGGCAGACGACAAGACACTTAGTCAGACAGTCTGCCAAAACTTCAGCATGGACAACCAGGCTGAAGGAATCGACTTCACAGCGACAAAAGCACAGTGGCTGAGTAGGGAAGACTACAAGAAGAAGGTCGGCTCGCTCGTGATCTGGCTAAAGAGTAAGTTTGCGGTGGACTATCTTCTCAAGTCTGGAACGGCGAGCTTCGGTGCAACTGGCGCCTACTGCTCTAAACGGGACCTCCGGGAGAAAGAACTCCCATGTTTCAACTGCCAGAGCCAATCAAGAGCCATTACGGGCCTACCGAGATCGACACCTTTAACCTTCAGGGTCAAGCGTGCTTGCCTTGCGCAAGGGAACTCCTCGGTTACCGACAGACCATATATGCGATGTGAGCGCTCAGCGCGGACGGTGATCACCCGATCCATCAGCTGCTGCCTGCCAACTTCCGACTAGGCGAGCTTTACGGGTACGAAGGAGCTACAGTACAGCCATCAGGCACAGGCTGGGCAAGGCCAAAGAAGACACATCGGCCGTTCGGGAGCAGGCTTGCGCAGTAGATTGTGAAACACGTAGACTATGACACGGAGTATGCCTCCGTGAACACTCGTGTAGACACTCGCGAGAACACTCTCCGATACACTCTCCGATACACTCTCCAATACACTCTCCAATACACTCTCCAATACACTCTCCAGTACGCTCTCATACTCTCTGGCGTCATTGACCTTTTGGTGGAGATATTCTTCCACCATGTGCAGAAGAGCATTTCTTTTCGTCTTCACACCAAGGACTACTCCAACTATTCCAACTGCCAGTGGTTAAAATTCATGTTATGACTGGTGATGATGCGCGAGCTGTGTTTCTTCTAGGTCTTTGAGTAAGTGGTTTCTGAATGCGTCGCACACCTCGGTTTAATTGCACCCTGACGATATCATCTAGCATTGCCATATCTGTATCGGAGAACGAAGCACAAACCTGCTGCCACTGGGCTTGTTTTAATAGCCTGAAAAGTCGCTCTGCTAGGAGTTTCTTTTCCGTCTTTCGACCGACTCTTTGGATGATCGGCCATGACTTGATCAGCTCTGCGATCAAGGAATGCCAGCAGGAATGTCGTCCAAGGGTAGTGTCGATCTGGTCCAGAAGGTTTGCGAAAAGTCCTCGCAGGCCAGCGTCGTCATACCGGTCGACGAATGCTGGACTGAGACGCAGAGCTCGAATGAACGCTGTGCCATTGTTTGCAGTCATGAAGTTCCCGGCGTACATGAAGCCACCTCGCAACGTGACAACGGCATGGATACAACCACTGCTCAAGTACAGCGGGTCACTGCCTTTGTCAGCGCCTTGACTCGGGATCCTCTCCCTTGCCAGCGTGCCTCGGTGCAGTTTTCTGTAGTCGATCTCGGTGCGCGAAGCGCGCGGGCGGCCCAGACGTGTCACTCCCGGCAACGCGCTGTCGTCGGTTTGCGGCAACGGGCGCGCAGTGGCGGCCATTGATGGAATCGCCAGCTAGGCACGATATTTACTTAAAAAGCGTCTTTTTTCTCAATAATAAAAACAAGTCTTGTGGCTCCCTCTGCACTCGAGACACTGACAGGAACCATAGAACTACATTCTGCGCGCCCTGCGGCACAAGAAGATGTGTGATGTGCTGGCCTGTAGTCTATAGAGAAAGTACGAAAGCTCTCTGCCTGTTTATGTATCGACAAATCCACTCAATCACTGGCAGCAACTTAGGAAGCTCATAAGTCTCGCCTTTCGCCATAATCCGCTTCTCCCTCGCTCGTCTTGTCGTCTTCATAGGTAGGAATCAGATGCTTGAGTATACTGTCACGGGCGGACGTCAGTACGTAGGTGTAGATGCAAGCAGGAATAGATATGGTTCACTACGACTAACCTACAGACAGGTTATATGACTAGGACGTAGCTCGACGAGCTACGAATGCGGATCAGAGCGGATTTCTCAGGTGAAGCCGACTGTCGGCACACCTGCCATTGTACAAACAGCAGCACTGTAGGCATGTCACGGGCCTGGCCCGTGACATATACCCTTATTGGAGGTCCCCCTCCATGAACCTCATCATGTTATGGTTCTTTTGAAACCAATCCCCGAGCTTTGCACCCTCCGGGTCAAGCTCCACCCCAGGTCTCCACGATGGCTGGGCCATCTGCGGACCTTCCCTCGAACCTATTTCCCTCCGATATTGGTCATGAGTTGGGACACTAGCACCTGCTCCAATAGCTTCCGTACCGTTGGGACTGCGCTCAAAAGCATCTGGTGGTTGCCCATGGCCACTATCTGCCGATAGACCGAAGAGTTCGAGATACGAATTGAGTTCGATATTCATATGGCCCTGCATGTCCCAGTCTTGGAGGTTTGGTATAATCTGGATGTACTCGAGTGCAATGTTGTACAGGGATTCGAAGATCCGGAGCTGCTTATCACATGTAGGGTAGAAGCCCTGCTTAGAGGAGGCTATCTGCAGCGATTGGACCAAGCCTTCGAGGTATCTAAGGTCGCTGGCGCTGGATGTTCCAATGACATGGCAGAAGAGGACGATGAAAGGGACGAAGGGCACCTCAAGGAGAGACCTGTGACGTTGTAAGCGCCTCGTAGGTATCGACGAACATCTTGCGCCACCTACCAGCTGATGAAAGTCTCTATGATGTCAGGCTTCGAACTTTTGTCGACTATCAAGGACACGCAAATTTCGTGATTCTCCAACGCAGCCCTCGCTGCCGTGATGCACTCCTTGCAGAAGGCTGTTTCCGAGGGCATTTCCGCAGGTATTGCGCGATAGATGAGGGTGAGCATGGACAAATTGTGGACGTTTTCGAGGCGCCAGAGGATGTCGTCTATCAATCCCCCGAAGATATGATGTCTTGCGTCATTGTAACGTTTCTGAACGCTGGTCAGTCTTGCAAGCGACTGTGCAAAGTAGGAGGCAGGTTCTCACAGTAATCTCGCTTTCGCTGCCTGTGATTCTGATTACATTGGCAGCAAGGGCCCGGGCATTCGCCACTCGGACTTCGTGCGGCTGCGCCAGGGCGCCCGGGCTGTAGATCTCGTCGTAAACCCTCCCATGTAGTCCACACATCTCGAGCAAGGCTGGGAGGGTTGGATTGATTGACCGTATCGAGCTTCCGTCGGGTGCCAGGCGCGGTACAGTAATGTCGTTGTCTCTTATTGTTGATGATCGACCCAACCTGAGGGAAAGAATCTTGTCCGTCATGTATACGGCCCAAAACAATCGCAGGTTTTCTTGCCTGGTGTCTGCGGACAAGGTACTCATAGTAATGGCACTATGAAGACCTAATGACTGGCAGGTCTGGGATGCGGTGACCGCAAAGCTCCAGGCAGCGGACGGTCTGCACATCTGGAGGCAATAGCAGGACTGTGGAGCTGATAATCAGCGGTGTCAAGTAGCTGGGAGATGTGAAACGAAGCTTACCGCCACATTCATGGCTAGAGCACAGTCCCTTGTAAGCGGTGTGTGGAAGGACAATCTCGCGAGGACGGTCTCGAGGTTAGCTCTAGAGGTGAGCGCGTGATTCAGATATTCGCTCTTCTGGGTTTGGCTGTCTGCAACAAGCCTGCAGCCCACAAAGAGCCAGTGCAGGCCAGCATGGACAATTATCAAATCCCAGTCGCTCGCTGCCCCGGGCGAATAGACTCTGAGGAAGTATTCCATGAATTGTCCAACAGATTGGAATTCCATAAACCATAGCATCTGAACTAGGGGCTGGTCTAGAAAGAGCAGAAACAGGCCACGTTAGCTGTCAGGGTTGTATACATGCAACGAGTGAGACTCATGCGTACCGTTGATCATGCGCAAACATGTAAGAACGAGATCAATGGGTGGGAGGTCCAGATTGCGCGCGCTGACAGCCTCGGGCAGCCTCTTCGCGTTGGGAAAAATCATTTCTGGATTTTCGGCGTGCTCATGTTTCGAGGAGGCCATGATTTCGTGGAGATTGCTTATGGCAGTCGTCATTTGCGATGGGACATCGATGCAGGGTCTGTTGGAGACCGTATCCTGGAGGAATCTGGCAGCGAAATTGGCATGGGCTGACATAGAAGACTCGCCCTCGAACTCAATCCTGGGAACATGATATTCACCATCGTGAGCATCTGAGGCCAAGTTGGAGGAGCCTACAGGCGAGGCAATTGATAAGGGGATGAGGAGTGGGGGCACGGATGGCTGAGGCGATAGTAGCTGAGATTTACCACAGCTCAGCTGCTTCATGGAGAATATGAGTTCATCTAGTTTGCGATCGATGAGCTCGATTTTTCGCTCGCTGTGAAGGAGGTCGAGTCGTCAGAGCTGCTGCAGAGGCAGAGGCGGAAATGGAAGCTTGACTCACTACTGCGTCGAAACGAGAATCCTTTGTCGCTTTTCTCTAGGTTTTTGAAAGGAGGGATAGGAGCATGAGATTCGGGCGCGCACACATCCTGAGCAGGGCTCGGTACGATCGCATCGTATCTGACCTTGAATTAGATGATGGGGCTTTGGTCTACAAGACAAGGCAGATGGAGCTTGAGGCTTCCGTACCTTTCGATGTCGACAGCGGTCACACTGCGGTGGGAAAAGGACGATCAGCAGTGGACATATAAGCTAGAACAGACTGGCGAAGGACGATGGGTTGGTATGTAAGAAGTTTTGGACATACGGCAAGCTTTTGGGTCGTGAGAGGGTCGTTTTCGTCGTCTCTATCGTCGTCTCTGTCCTGAGGCTGGCCGGACTGGTCGGAATGCTCGTCGACGTCGTAATCTTGGTCCATCGAGTTGGCGGTGGTGGTGTAGTCGATGGCAGCGGCATCAACAGCGCCAGGGGACATTGACGGACGGGGATTGACTGAGATTCCGCGGCACATCTCACGGCAGGATGCGAGGCACGTATGGAGGTGTAGCTGCACAAGGCGGTGCCACCGGACTCGAGCAACCAAGCTCCCAGAAGACCTTGACCATGGGACCGCCTCAACGAGTCGGAAGGAGTGACCGGGAGGCAAGAGGTCTGTGCAGGCTTGGCTGGATATGGGGAGGCGACGAGGCGGGTTCTAGTAACCGCGGTTTCGGTATCCGCGGACCGCGAGCTTGGCGCTTCTGGCCATATGCCGCCGCTGCGCGTCCGCCCTCCGCGCTTCCAAGCATTTGTGACTATCTCCCACCCCAGCACTGGCCACCGCTCCCCAAACCAGCGGAGATGTCGGACGCTTGACCTCCCGCAGCGCGCGCGTCTGTCTGCGTGCGCGCCCAGAGTTCATAATTCAAGCGTGTTCTTGCCCTGCACTCCACGTCCAGAAAGGTATCAACGGCGGGCAACAATGTCGCCCGCGTCCGCTACTCCAGCCCTGGCAGCACGCAGGGCGCCGAGAGGGTGGTAATCGGAAGCCATAACACATCTTCAACCCGCTCTTGTTGAATCTTGCAATCCCTCTACACGTTCGCTGGTTCAGTCGCTCTCTGCACAGCTCCCTACAACGCTTCCCTTTTTGGTGGAGACACCTACCCCCGTTGCTTCTGTCTTGTTACCCTCCCTCGCAGTTTCTCATTGCCTCACTATCCCTTCGCACCCAGTTTGTATCGCCGCCGGTAAATCACCATGGCAAAATCAATCGAGATGCAGGAGACGCCAGAGGCCGCATCTGGCAGCCAGCTTGACCTCGCAACAGACGACAATCCAGCCAAAGAATCGCAGAAGGGTCCCCCCGCCATCGCGGCTTTCGTCGTACGTTGAATCGATCACCTCCTCTATTGACAAACAAGTAGTGGGCAACCGCTAACCATGCTACGCCCTTCAGCGAGTCTTCACCTACGGTCAGCCACTCCACTATGTCCTCGAGGCCATCGGCGTTGTTGCTGCTATCGGCGCTGGAACCGCGGCTGCCTTGGTCAACGTTGTCCTAGGCCAATTCATGAACATCCTGAGCGACTTTACAACAGGTACTTCCATGCCAGACGACTTCATGGCAAACGTCTCAAAATACGCGTTAGTTGCAGTTTTTCGTAGCACAGAACGACAACTCTCTGACCCTTCCCAGCCTTTATTTCGTCTACATTGGCGTTGCCCGCTTCGCCCTCACCTACATCTACACCTCCCTCTTCACGTACGTCGCCTACCAATTTACGCGCAACATCCGGCATTCCTATCTGCGCTCTGCACTCAGCCAAGAGATTAGCTACTTTGATCACGGGACCGGAGGCTCCATCGCCATGCAAGCTAATTCCAACGGCAAAATGATCCAGTCGGGCGTCTCCGAGAAGCTCGGTCTTTCCATCCAGGCAACTGCAACATTCGTGGCCGCCTTCATTATCGCCTTCATGAGTCAGTGGAAACTCACACTAATCATCATGTGCATCATTCCGGTCCTCTTCATTGTCGTCGGAGGTGCCGCTGCCATTGACGCAGGGCTAGAAGTCACGACCTTCAAGATCTACGGCCAAGCAGGAAGCTACGCCGAAAACATACTGGCTGGGGTTCGAACTGTTGGTGCATTCAGTCTCCAGTCCAGGGTTATTGAGAAGTACGAAACCTACTTGCAGGAAATTTTTGCCTTAGGCAAGAGGAAGAACATGCTGTATGGCATCATGTTTGGCGGCGAGTACTTCGTCGTCTTTGCTGGCACGGGTCTCGCCTTTTGGCAAGGCGTTGCCATGATCGCAAGAGGTGAGGCTGATGGCATCGGCACTGTCTTTACGTATGTCCTCCACACCCTCCTCCCCCAAATCTCTCTGACGCTATGACAGTGTGCTCTTCTCCGTCATCATTGCCGCCGGTTCCGTCCTATCTCTCGCTCCGCACGTAGTCTCTTTCAGCCGAGCTGCCACTGCCGCTGCTCAGCTCTTCGTCCTAATTGATAGGCAGTCGGAGATCAATCCCTTCGACTCATCTGGAATGAGGCCTGGTGCCATAGAAGGTGTTATCGACATTGAAGGCTTGAACTTTAGCTATCCCATGCGACCGGACGCACGAGTTCTGGACGACTTCACACTTCACGTTCCCGCCGGAAAAGTCACAGCGCTTGTGGTAGGTTTGAGTAACAAACTTTTTCGACGAACATATTTGACGTAACGAACAGGGTCCCAGCGGCTCTGGCAAAAGTACTATCATTGGCTTGCTTGAGAGGTGGTATAATCCAACCTCTGGGACGGTCAAGCTTGACGGGACTAGTATCACTGAATTAAACCTCATGTGGCTCCGCACGAACGTTCGGCTTGTGCAACAGGTACGCTTGCCTCTCAGGTGTCACTTTGAGATTTTCCCTACCTCCAATTGGCTTACATTGCCTAGGAACCGGTGCTGTTCGACGGCTCCGTATTCGAAAACATCGTCAACGGCCTCGTTGGTACGCCCTGGGAAACAGCCTCTCGAGAGGACCAGATGAAACGGGTTGAAGAAGCTGCCAGATTGGCTTTTGCACACGACTTCATCCTTGATCTTCCAAAAGGGTACGACACGCGTGTCGGGCAGAGAGGAGGCATCTTATCCGGCGGTCAAAAACAGCGCATCGCCATCGCCCGCAGTGTCATCTCGGAACCAAAGATCCTGCTTCTCGATGAAGCCACCAGTGCCCTTGACCCCCACGCGGAGGGCATCGTGCAGCAGGCTCTCGACTTAGCTTCGAGAAATCGAACCACAATCGTTATTGCGCACAAATTGGCCACCATTCGAGATGCAGACAACATCGTCGTCATATCCGCCGGCAAGATTTTGGAGCAAGGACATCACGAGTCTCTGGTGGCCCAGAACGGCGCTTATGCCAAGTTAGTGGAGGCACAGGAGCTCTCTTCCCCTGGAACCAAGGAAAAGGAAGACCTGAGCTCGGATGAAGGGCCAGCCGTCAACCCCATCGAACCAACTCGGACTCTTTCTAGATGTCACACGGCCGAGGCAAGTCAGCTGGCGTCGCTGAGAGACCTTGAGGATCAAAGTCGTGCGGACCACACCGGCGTGGCCCACAGTGTTGTCAAACTCATACAGGCGACACCGGAGTTGAAGGCCTGGTATATCCTTACGTTTATTACTTGCGCGCTAGCAGGTGAGTTCTGTCCCTCGTCAACCTCACAAGGATGATAACGCTCCGCATGAGTTTTGTGCTGACAGGCCATCAAGCTCTTGTCTATCCCGGCCAAGCTCTCCTCCTCGGCAGTATCATGGACATATTTTCGAGCCCAGACATAGTGGAGCGAGGCAATTTTATTGCACTCATGTTCTTCGTGATGTCTCTGGGTGTTCTGGTTGTGTACTTTGCCATGGGTTGGTCAACGAATACGGTTGCACAGGTAAGATCAGAACATGATTTCGTACACGTCACAGACGCTAATCCGACTTACTTGCTAGACACTCAACGTCAAGACCAGGAAGGAGATGCTCGCATCCATATTGAAGCAAGATCTGCGCTTCTTCGATAGGCCCGAGAACACCGTCGGCGCGTTGAACGGACGCCTTGACTCGTTTCCAATGGCAATTTTCGAGCTCATGGGATTCACCGTGGCGATGATCGTTATGTGTATGCTCAACGTTTCCGCCAGCAGCATTATGGCTATCGCCGTCTCATGGAAGTTAGGTCTCGTGGGCGTCTTTGCTGGCCTGCCCCCTATGCTGTTAGCTGGTTATGCTCGTGTAAGGCTGGAGACAAAGATGGACACCGACATGGGCAAGAGGTTCTCGACGAGTAGCAACATTGCATCTGAAACGGTCATGGCTATTCGTACCGTCTCTTCGCTTGCTATTGAGCAGCGTGTTTTGACGAGGTACATGGACGAGCTCGACACTGCGATCCATCAGTGCACGCCTGCGCTCTTCCACATGATGGTCTGGTTCTCGCTCACGCAGTCGATTGAATACTTCATCCTTGCTCTTGGGTTCTGGTAAGTATATGTTCCAATCACCTTCTTGTCATGACCAAAGGTCTAACAATTACAGGTGGGGCTCTAAACTTGTTTTCGAGGGGCAGATCGACTTTTACCAGTTCATCGTATCCTTCATGGGAGTTTTCTTCGCGGGCCAAGCTGCGGCACAGCTGCTGAGCTTCTCTAGCAGTAAGTTGTCTCCTCAAAGTCATTGCTGCAGCGCCTGACAATCCTTAGGTTTCACTAAGGCCAACGAAGCCGCCAACTATTACTTCTGGCTGCGTGACCTTCAGCCAACGGTGCAGGAGGCCAGTGAAAACAGCGAGAAGCAACTGCCGATCGATTGCAACTCATACGACTTTGGCAATGTCCAGTTCTCATATCCTTTGGCGCCAGATATCCGCGTTCTCAAGGGGATCTCCTTTCAAGTGAGTAGTCGTCAGCCCTCTAGTTTACAAGACCCATCAAACTGTGAGCTCACATATTGTCTTCTAGATCGAACGTGGCCAGTTCGTCGCCTTCGTTGGCGCCTCCGGTTGCGGCAAGTCAACCATGGTCTCTCTCCTCGAGCGATTCTACGACCCCACCTCCGGTACCATCACGATCGACGGCTCAGCTCCTCTCCCGTCTCTCGATTCCCGCTTGTACCGCAGCCGCCTCGCCCTCGTCCAGCAGGAACCTACCCTCTTCCCGGGAAGCATCCGCGAGAATATCGCTCAGGGTATGGACGTGGCTGTCACCGGCGTGCCTGCCTCCGAGGCCGAGATTGAAGCCGCCTGTCGAGCTGCCAATGCGTGGGACTTTGTCGTGTCCCTGCCTGAGGGGCTTAACACGCCCTGTGGCACAAGCGGTAGCCAGCTTTCTGGCGGGCAGAAACAGCGCATCGCTATTGCGCGAGCCCTTGTGCGGAACCCCAAGGTCGTGCTACTAGACGAAGCGACCAGCGCTCTGGATACGCAGTCAGAGCGCCTGGTGCAGGGCGCGCTAATGGCAGCTGCTTCAGCAGGGGACAGGATCACCATTGCTGTTGCGCACAGATTAAGTACTGTCCGGGACGCGGATCGGATATTCGTGTTCTTCGCAGGCAGGGTCCTAGAGGCAGGCACGCATAGCGAGTTGGTTGCACGGAGAGGTATGTATTCTAAGATGTGCGAGGCGCAGTCGCTCAACTAGGCAGGAGGTTTCCTACATTTCGTAAATGTAACGTTCAGGGTAAAGAGGGTTACATAGGTATAGATATACACAGTCGAACTTGGTACATGTCTACCTACTCTATTATTGTTCTCGCTCATTAAGCTCCATGCACGTCTGCGGGCGTCTCGATGCGATGAAGGAGGAGTTTGTTTGAATAAGGTTTCAGAGCTCAAAAGGTGTGCTGCGGGCTAAAGTGCTGGGCGTACAGTGCCGGGATGTACAGTGCTTTCGGAGCTAGATATGGGACAAAAGACGAAGTGCCAAGGGATTCAGTTCCTCCACTTCCTCCTTCTGCAAAAGTTTTGGGATTGCCAAGCTCAGCTTGGTTCTCAAATGTTTTGAAACAGAGCTGAGGCTTGTTACGGGAGTCAATACAGCAACAAACAACAAATAAGATATCTTGTTGATCATTTTCTGATCAGTAACTTTGTGCGCAAAATCATTCCCATACATTCTCTAAATTCTCGAGGTAAGGACTGTATATATGTAGCCAACCTGAAACACTAGCGTATGATAAGCTGATAACAGCTGCAGTGTTTAGGGCCAGGAACCCAGTTTCACAACATATTTAACAAAGCTTGGGACTTTCACCGCGCAGCTACATGAATACGGACATCGTCCTTGAAGTGGTTGCCGCCTCCTGCCATCTTACATCGCCTGGCCAGTTCTACATAGACTGCTCTGCAAACCTTACCCCTCACTGTTTCGTCGAAATTTTTGCTCCGCCAGGTGTACACAGGAGTGTCAACAAACAAGCAAACGCGACACGGTTCTAACATATCACGGAAATTCTTGTTCACGGATATTGCAACGGATCGCTAGCGATGAATTACCTGGACCCGGATGCGCAACGCATTTCACATGCACACGTCACCCTAGCTGGGTGCACATTTCCGGTAGCGTTGCATTTCTACCCATTTTTGAAACGCTCCGCGTTTCCAAAGATGGGTGAAGGTAGTAACGCATTTCGGTGTGCAACGTTGGAATAATAGAGTAGGCTAGGTCGTCTTCGGCTTCAGACAGGCCCGTTGTGATGTTCAAGCTTCTGACTCTTGCAGAGTGCCTGGGCCGGCGAACCAAGGATGCTGTGTTGGTACAGCTTTTGGCGGAGGAACTTGTGCCTTGCAAGCCATTCGACCTGGTGCCATTAGACGAGACGGCGCGAAGTTCAACAATTGCAACCGTCGAACCCATCCAATTGAACTATGTCGACGGTCAAGGCGTCGCTCATAGTGTCTACCTTCCCCCCGGGATATTCAAGAGTGTCGCTAGTGATTATGCGAACCAGGATTGGAATGCTTTGAACAATCTGCCAGTTTGGGGTTAGTTGAACTACTTTCAAAACATAAGAACAAATTTTACTAACACCAAAGAAGATGGCCAGTCCTATCCGGAGGGAACATTTGATGTCGCTGTTAAGTGAAAGCCTGAGAAGATTACTGGAAGGAGCCCGACGATTTGAAAAGGTCACGACAAGGAGTTTGACTGCATTGTTGCGGTTGGGTTAGCCGAGGAAACTAGTTGAGATCTTCATTGCAGAGTCCTTCGTTTATGTCTTTGCTATGCCATCAAACCACTAAACTATCTAGCTACCATCTGTAATGTTCCCTATAACGTTAGTCATCGCGCGTGCACGTGTCGCTTGTTCGGTACCACGCGCGGGGTAACTTATGTTCCTTGTACTTGCTTGGCTATATATAGATGGGTAAGGTAGCTCAGCTCTCTCTTTCCTTTTCCCGAATACCATCTCGCTCAAGCTCTCAAGTCGTCTCCTCTTGGACAACAGCTTTTTCATCATGCCTGTCAACGACCCTAAACCCACAAATCCTCCAGATCCAACGCCTGGCAAGGACTATCACTACGCTGTCCAACCGAATCAGATGAGATATACTGACGGCCAAGGCGTGTTGAATAAGATACACATTCCTAAAGGTAGAAACCAAGAGGCGGGGCAGTATCTTCTGAACAAGGATTGGGGAGCACTCGCCGAATTCCCAAAGTGGAGTATGTAGCATGGGTACTGTACTCAGAAACCGATTTATACTAATATAACGCTATCAGCTGGGGCACCGGAGCAACGATATAGCGAAAACGATTATGTCAAGTTACCGAAAGAACAGGCGAAGGAACTGCCAAAGCAGTAGTAGCGAGCGCGAATTTCACGGGTCGCCTAATTCCTTAGAGTTATGCTCATTGAGACAAACTACATGTTGCACGAGAGGGTGACCTCTCGTTAATGTGAATATTTATGAGTTGGTCGATTGTTGTCTAGTGAGGCGCGCGGTCTGGTAGACCCGGTCTTTATATCTAGTGTCTTGGCAAGCTAATCCTGCGATCTGCGACTTGGACTCCCCAAGTGCCTTGGCCTGCGACAACCATGGCTAATTTTCGATGAAGCCTTTGTCTGGACAACGTGGCTGAAGCTACCTACAATTTGTTGCTTCGTCCGCAACTTATTATCGTGATTATATCAGTCACAATTTTGGAGGTCCGTTCTCTGTCCCTACATATCCTCCCTAGCAATGGGCCTCCCCGAGAACCTCCGCAAACACCGCATCCGTTACGGTAAGGCTTGTAAGATCGATCTTGTCTCTGTCATAAGCATGAGATCTACTGCGCACATTGTCTCATTCCTCAGCTCTGCGTAACAAATGACGCCAGCACAGTGCACCGCAATACCAGGTCCGATCTTTCTGTCGCAAAGACTCGACAGAGAAGTCTTGAAACATTCTCGGAAACACTCTTGGAAACACTCTTGGAAACACTCTTGGAAACACTCTTGATAAACCACCCTGATAAGTTTACATAATTCTCACAAGCCCTCTGCAGTTGTCTTACACGTTAGTGATTATGTTACTATGTACTATGTTTTGACTGGCGGACGTGCCTCTCGTAGTAAGTTGTTTTCAGGTGAGACAGACTCAGACAGTCCGTGTCGCACGGTGTGATGGCCGAACATGTCGGCGTTCTTCATTGCCCGTCATGCAATACATGTACATAGCTTGCTACTAGAACACTTCCCATGGCTGGTGCATTGCCGATCGAGATGGTCGCTTTCTCTGTAGGACTTCTCCAGACTGAGCATTGCCATACCTCAGGCACGCTTGACGCGATATCGCCGTATCCTCTTCTGCGGGTAGTACCCTGAGTGAGATGTACGACTCAGTGGATGTAACGCTTACAAATTCGATTATTGCCGACAGTCTGAAACTACCTGAGGTCACAAGAGCGCTCGTTGTTGCCAGGATCACGCCTCTTTCGCAATGTTTGGACGTGAAGGCTGTCAAAGACTTGTGACTATCAACCCTAAGAGGATGCTCAACAACAAACAATATGAGGATTTTAGTAAAGTATACACCGGACCGACACTGCACTGCCTCCCACCGATCCCAAGGATATAGGCCCAACACTGTTTGCAAGCTAAGCTGGCCAAAATGTTCTAAAACCCAGTCGTCATATGTCGTTTCCAGACAAAAGCATAAACTTGATGTCAAGCTGTGTCACGGCAATTCTGCGTCACACACGAAAGTCTAGAATAAGCAGAACCTGCATGCTCCATGAGTTGACAGCCTGCCTTTCATGATTATGCTGAGTCATCGACCGACGCTGTCTGTCCTTCTCCCCTGTAGTGTCCGTTCTAACCTTTGCTGGCATTACCATCGTCCGCCACTTCAGAGTGAGCCATGCTCTCCTGATCAGTTGTGGACGGCGTCCCACTGTCGAGTCTTCTCTGCCTTTCCCATACGTCGAACAGCGCTGCGCAGCGTCTTCTCAATGCGTCTCCTCGTTCTCCAGGAATGGAGGACAGGTCTCCTACCTTCTTTAGTGCCTTGTAGATCTTGGTCTCATGCATGAGAACCCATTCTAAATCCGGACAAAGCTCGAGCGATGTAAGAAGTTTGGCCGCAGCAGACACTTCCAGCTCTGACGGATCAGAAGTTTTTTGTAGAAACATCCTCTGCAGCTTATAGCGGGCGTGCAGCAACTGCATTTCTCTCTTTTCTACCGCGAGCCCCTCATCTGGAGTCGACAATGGCTGGGGCTTCCGAAGATCGCGAGAAACAATCGCATTTTTGTTGGTCAAGTATGCTTTTGATGGCATTATCTCTCCGGATCCCGACATCGCTGGTGACCCAGCGACTTTTGCCCTCTTTGGCGGCTGCGGCATGTAAGCATACGGGCTTTCAATGATGACCGCCACAAGCTTACCTGATCAATTTTGCTTGTGTCATTGTAAATACGCTTTGGACGAGCGCTCGACCTCTCTCCAGCACAAACCGTACGGACATTCTCACCATTGGTTCTGAGCACTCCTGCGGTGACTGTCGTAGATTCCGCTGCCGGCGCTGTACCGAATTCTGCCGCTGCCTTGGTGTGTGATCCAATGTTCCCTGCGCGTTTTGGCTCGGTATCCGCATGAACATCTGTCTCAGCACCTGCATCAGGCTCTGGTTCAGTCTCCACCTCAGTTTCTGGTTCGATATTCGTTACAGCGTCTGTATCAGTGTCCGCCTCAGTGTCTGCTGCTGACTCTGCTCTCACTTTGCCGTCTGCTTCGCCGTCTGCTACGGCGTCCTCGTCAGCGTCTAGTTCGGCGTTTACCCGAGTCTTTCCTATGCCATCAACGTCAATACTTGCCCCAGAGTCAGATCGAACGCCCGTCTTCGAGTCTGTCTCCATGCCCGACCTAGCATGTACCGCACCGTCAGTCTTAGCAACTGCTTCAGTATTTGCTGTGGTATCTGCGATGCCTTGTTCGTCCACATCCGTCTCGGCGTCTGCTTCGCTATCTGCCTGAACACCGGCGTCCGAGTCTTTCTTTTCGTCTTCATCAACGTCGGCTCCAGTGACTAGTTTCCCATCTTTCACGGCGCTTGGCTTTGACTTCGACGTTGATCCTGGCGGTGGCTCCAGTCTTGATGGCGTTCCCGTAGTTGCATTCTGCTTTTTCAAACCTAGCTCTTTTGGCATGTTACCATCCCGAACTTCCAATTGCTCTTGCTCAGAAGCCCCTCTCAGCAGACTTGGCTGCACTGACGACTGTACATCCATAGGCGATCCCTCAGCAAGTGTCACTTCTTGCAGGAATCGCTCAGACGGTCGACCGCTCTGCGTCTCGAAAGAGACCAATTCGAGGCGCTAGCGATGGTTAGTACGCACTGTGTGTAATGAGGGTGGTGAAATCGCTCACTTCCAGATTCCCGTACGAGTCGGAGGAAACATGATAACGATCGAGCGAAAACTTGGCACCCACGCTGTTCTCCGTCAGGATACGTCCAGACTTCTCTGGCTCGATGACCCCGCCGCCGATGCTTTCCTTGTCCACTACCTGGCAGTCGTCCGTACAAACGACGCGTTGCGGGCCTCCATCCCACCCAGCTTGCGTTATCTTTCCCCAGAGCAGAGCATTGGCGGAACTGCCACTTCTGTAGCGCAATATAGCCACTGCTAGCGCTAGATTGTTGTCCACTTCTCCACCCTCCGTCACGTATTGCACCCACACCCAGCCTCCTACTCGAATAATGCTCTCCGGTTCTTTCGAATTATTCACTAGTACCCTTATCATTAGAGTGACCATTCGCGCGAGATAGTGTGATACTCACGCTCTAAGCTCTTTCTGAACTCAGATATTTCCTGTGGTTTCCGTGCGCAATGGTGCTGTTGATTACCGCGGGCGGTTCGTATTGTGAATGTCGTTTGAGCTCGCTGTTGACGTACCCGTTTTTTCATCTTTATGGCGCAGCGAACGCGAGAAAAAGCGCAATCATGCAGTGTTCGGTGGAGAATGCGTGACGAGCGGGGTCTGAGGGATGGAGGTCAGCGCGAGAGGCATGTCTCTGGAACACGCGACTGGAAGTGTTAGCTTGGGCTCGAGCCACCTCGAAGCGGGTCTGTTCCGCTCTCGGCAGGGTAAAGACTGCCCTCGAAGCCGGTGATGAACTCCTCGAAGGCACGTGTTTTAAACATTCCCCCTCCTCGTTGAGTGAATTAACAAGAAACATGGCCCTAGAGAAAAGCTGGAAATGTCCGTGGACTGGCTGCAATGTCATCGTAGCTGACAAAAAGAACAAATCCCGACATCTTGACAACGTTCATGGACAGAAGCGGAGACCGCGCGGCCGTCCAAGGAAAGCCATCGCGTGTCGTACAGAGACCAACTATCAAATCGACGATTCACAGCGCGCATCACACGATCAACCATGCGAGCTACAGCCGCATAGTCACCAGACTTTGCCTGTCAGGCGTCCCTCGAACGAATGGTGGACACATCAGCCGTGGTACCAGGAGATTCGTGGTAAACAGTACCACTGGGATCGAAGTTCATTTCTGGAGAAGCTTCTACGGCTTCCACGTCTTGAGGAGCAGGACGCGTCGAGCGAGCATGCACTTGCTAGCATTATCAAGGCAAGTGACCTCCCCTCGAAATCTGAGGCGGATGCATTACGTGCTCTTCGAGATCGTGAGTAGGCTAGTTCGATTGTGTCTGGAACATGTCTAATTGGCAAATAACTAGACCGTTCCGACCTCAAATTTTACAGCATGGGTCAGTCCGACAATGCGGAAATGAATGAGAAATATTCTGGGGAGTTTTACGACACTCTACTGTTCAATCTGTCCGCTCCGCCTCGATCTGTCAATCCTCGATATGCAAAAGTACATCTTGACGAGTCTGAATTCGACTTTTCTCGAGCCCACATTGATCGAGACTTCCTGTACCAGCCGCAACAGGCTGAGATGTTCGCAAGTCCGGCAGGGTCATGGTCGGACGTCCATATTGGTATTCATTTTCAATGAACGAAAAATATCCGTGCATAATTGCTGCTGATGTACAACAGATCACTTTCTGGCCGGTCTGGCAATGCCTGTGGGTGACACGGTGAAGCTCTTTGTTTGCTGGCCTCCTACCGAGCATAATCTAAAGCTTCTAGACGACGAGCCCCCGGGACCAGAGCGTCTGAGCCGCATTATCGATCAACTTGGAGGAGGTCGGTGCGTGGTCGTATGCCGAACCAATCCGCTATACTTGAGCAGTGGTTGCATTCATGCCGTCGTGACTTTACGAGGTGGCTTCATGTACGCCGGGAACTTCATGACTGCAAACAACGGTGCAGCGTTCATTCGAGCTCTGCGTCTCAGTCCAGCATTTGTCGACCGGTATGACGACGCTGGCCTGCGAGGACTTTTCGCAAACCTTTTGGACCAGATCGACACTACCCTTCGACGACTTTCCTGCTGGCATTCTTTGATCGCAGAGCTGATCAAGTCATGGCCGATCATCGAAAGAGTCGGTCGGAAGACGGAAAAGAAACGCCTAGCAGAGCGACTATTTAGGCTTTCGAAAGAAACCCAGTGGCAGCAGGTTTGTGCTGAGTTCTCCGATACAGATATGGCAATGCTAGATGATATCTTCAAGGCACAATTGAACCGAGGTGTGCGACGCGTCCAGAAATCACTTACTCAGAGACCTAGAAGACATATAGATCGCGCATCATCACCAGTCAGAACATGAATTTTAATCACTGGCAATTGGAACAGTTGGAGTTGTCCTTGGGGTGAAGACGAAAGGGAATGCTTTTCTGCACAAGGTGGAAGAATATCTCCACCAAAAGGTCAAAGACGCCAGAATGTATGAGAGTCTATTGGAGAGGTATTCGAGAGAGTATTCGAGAGAGTATTGGTGAGTGTATTCGAGAGTGTATTGATGAGTGTATTCGAGAGTGTATTTGAGAGTGTATTTGAGAATGTATCTCAGAGTAAAGTCGACAATATTGTGGGCTTTCAGACAAGTCTGTTTTTACGACGGTGGCGATGGGCTACGGATCGGGCAGTCCTCCTTGTCGATTTTGCACGAATGATTCAAAAGAAACCTTGCGAGAAGCTGTTTCTCAGCATGACATGCGACATATGAGCCTGGTTCCCCCTGAGCGTCATGTCCATGTTCAGGGATCCGATACTTTTCACATGCACACATCACCCTAGCCGGATGTACGTTTTCGTAGCGTCGCATTTCTGCCATTTTTGAAATGCTCCACGTTTCGAAAAATGGGTTAAGGTAGTAATGCATTTCGACGTGCAACATTGGAAAAACTCCATTATTTCGCCGGTAACGTGAAATAATAGAAAAGCCATCAACCAACTTACGTCACTCTCGCTCTCCGACAAGTGTCGAAATTGCCGAGGTAGAACTACGCCATACCACCCCGATTGTAGAAGCTTGGCCAAGTTCTCTTGCTAGTAACCAAGCGCGCGAACATTTCTGTTTCTGAATCTCCCAACAATATTGTGACAGAGTTGATCATCAATAAATTTGACCCGGACCGCCGGATTCCATCATCTGAGGCCCGATCTGATCATGTGGCTCCTCAACACGCAGACTCTGAAACTCGAGAGGTTTCTTGGGGATGAAGATAGACCAGCCTATGCCATCCTTTCTCACTGTTGGGGCCGACCATCTGAGGAGCTTTCTTTTGCAGATATTAGCGAGCAGGACAAAGATCGTTCCGGGCACAAGAAAGTCGTGAGCTTTTGTGAAAGAGCGAAAAAGCGGCGCTTTCGGTATGTTTGGGTCGACACATGCTGTATCGACCAGAAGAGTAGCGCGGAATTGAGTGAAGCGATCAACAGCATGTATTCCTGGTACGAGAAGGCTTCGCTGTGTTACATTTACCTTTTTGACGTTCAAGAAAAACATGGACTCGGCCGAAGCAAATGGTTTCAACGAGGTTGGACGTTACAAGAACTACTAGCCCCTAGAAAGGCATACTTTTTTGATCGCCATTGGCGGTTCATAGCCACGAGGAGTGGATTGGCACCCAAGATCGAAAAGATTACCGGCATTCCTCGTATCGCCCTACGCGAATTTAACAGCGATGAATTCTGCGTTGGTGAGAAGATGTCTTGGGCCGCACACAGGACCACAACTCGCAAAGAAGACCGGGCATACTGTCTCCTGGGTCTTTTTGACATCAATATGCCGTTGCTCTATGGAGAAGGCAGTAAAGCGTTCCAAAGGCTACAAGACGAAATCATGCGAGTCAACTCCGATATGAGTATTTTCCTCTGGCGTGGAGAAGAATCCCCTTCCAGTGGGATGCTGGCAGCCTCTCCACAGGGCTTTGAAGATATCCCGGAAAGGCTGAAACACCGAGTCTTCGGCGGACACTTCAAAATCTCTCAGGGATGGGATGGACTGCCAACAACGCTGGGATGAGAGTCAAGTTGCTCATATCTCCGCACCTCCTTGGCCCGGATCTCGAGGCGATCTTCGTTGCGTATTTGCACGAACCGTTTAGGAGCCGAGACTATGGTATTTCCATCGAGCGCTCGGGGGACACTTCGTCGGATGTGCCTACATATCGTCGGGTGACCGTCGAGGATGAACTATGGACTGATGCATTGGATCATGATACAGCTGGCGCTAGAGGATTTGTCGAAGAACTCTTCATAACACGCCAACCCTTGCTTCACTACTCCACCGATGGCACACGTGGTTGTTGCGTCAGACTCAGTGTCTCCGAGTATTCACAAATTCGCAAGGCTGCCATCGTTGATCAGAATTGCGCTCTCAAAAATTCCACGCTCACAGGGGTGTACCTCTCCAACGATGCCGAATGTTGCTTCGAGGTCGAGCCTCAAGCCGCGATGGGGCTGATGGGCCAGATTATGATCACTATTGACGATGGGGTGGATATTCTGGTGTGCTTTGGATATGATGACCATTTCAGCGCTATGTGTGTCATCTTGCCATTCTGTATGAGCGTCTACAACAGAGGCATGACAGCTTGTGACCTCTTCAGGCAATATCACAGTATTCGTACTGATGGGGATGAAGAGATTTGTGATCTGGAATCTCAGTTCTTTTACCTTTCTACGAGAGACATGAGAGATTCGGGAGCCGGCGCAACATATTTGCATGACAGAGGATTCGAATTGTGTTTGCACAATGTTGCAGATAGCCGTGTTAGGTTCACAGCAGAACTGAGTTTGGATGCTGGGAAGTTCTGGAGTCACTATTCTTCGTGGCGGTATGGGACTCGGACTGATTATGAATTGGAAGAGGCGATCTTCATACAGAATGTCATAGATCGCTCGCGACGACAAAATTATGTTTGGCGCTATCTGCTGGAGAAGCGTTTGGGAGATCGGAACGCAACTACATAACGTATAAATACAGTCGTGGTAGCCCTGCTCTCGGACTGAACATGCTTGTATTATGACGGGCCCAAGCGCGCGATCTCGATCCATTACTTTACTCTGTGGTGCTGACGGCGTCTTGCCCTCTCCCTGGGGACATCAGCAGAGCTTTGTGAGTTACACAATGGTGCCCATCCGACTCGGAGATCTCTGTGCTTATTGCCCAAACGTTTGACGTTATAGTGATGGTGGTTGGTGCGGATGTGGGTTTCGAGATGCTTGCGGACGACGCCGGCAGCGCAGGGCTTGCAGACCAAGACCCTTTTTTCGAGCAAGAAATGAAAACTTCCTGGCTCCGTATAGTTCTCCGCGGACACTTATCAAGATCTAAGGTGGACTACTGTATAAGGTCAGTGGCTACCGAGACAACGCGGAAGAAACGAGTCAAATGCGAACAGGAACGCGTGAAACGGAACGGGTCTAGCGCAAGGGTTCGACGTGGTGGCTTCTGATTGGCTGCTCAAAGATAACGAGTCGATATTTTTATAGCATGAGTATCCAGATCTTAGCTGTTTAGCCCAATTAGCGAGCGTCCGATCTTGCTCGCTCCCTCACACTCACATAGCGAGCAAAGCCGCACAAGACCTTCACCCTTCTAGAATACGCACATACAAGCGGGACCATCTATTTCGCAACGCTCGATTCATTAAGACTGCGCGTGACACGCGAAATCTGCACCATGATGGTCAGAGGATCACACGAAAAGCAACGATACAGCATCTTCAATGCTTCGGTGAGCAGCAAGAAGGCTATCAGAAGCCAGGCCTGTCAACAGTCAAACAGATAAAAAATTATTTGACTGATTGACTGCAAAAATTGTCAATCAATCAAACAAGTCAATCTGCCTTTGTCAATCAGTCGAAAGAAGCCGGTGTCTGTTGTTTGATTGACTGTTTGGTTGTTTGGTGAGGGTTCGGGTTGGGGTCTACTAGTGCTATTGACCAATCAAAATGCAGCAGCAGTCACCGAAAGGTTTATGGAGCTTGTCGGAGCGTCACGGTCCGACCCGATACACCGTCGGAAAAGCCCACGACCCGCCTGCTGTTTCCATGCTGGAAAATCAGAACAACAGTTCCTGCCATCACCACATCGAGTTGTGTTGAAGATTGCACATATCACCATGGAAGCAGAAGCTCGCTGGAGTAATTGTGACGTGCATCATGGCTTTTGCAGAGCTGTATGGTGATTTTCCCCCGAGGGTCAAACAGTCAAACAATTTCTCAAACAAACAGGCCTTCCCCTGGTCAATCAGTCAACCAAACAAGGCGAGGCCCGATAGTCAATCAGTCAACACAAATGACCCCGATTATCTTGACTGTTTGACTGTTGACAGGCCTGAACGAGGGTGCGGCACTTAGGGTTACGGGTCACTGGAAGTCTAGAATCACGTCGAGATGCCGGTTATGCATTCCGGGCTTGGGTGAGTACAGCCGTTCCACAGCATTGTACCTAGCATGTCTAAGCGATTGCTGCTAAAAAGATAGGGAGACTAGAGGATCCATCCACGTGATATGCCTAGGTACAGACAACATATAAACTGCGCTCAGCTGTCAAAGACGCTGCCAGTCTAAGCAACCAACTCCACGAATCCCTCAGACATCAGCCCGAAATCCAAACTCCATTCAAATCGCCAAGATGCTCATTCGCACCGCACTCTTCTCTGCCATCGCCGCAGCCGGCATTCACCTTGTCGCCGGTGCTCCTGTCGACGCAGAGTCTCCAACGATCACTGTAGAGGTCGGTGATATCGTAGGTGCCGCGGCCGAATCTCCGATCGACATAGCAGCCAGTCTCATCGCGACATCGCCATGTAAGTATGACCCATGCTAGTCAAGCATGCCACTCTATCTAGCAAACATACTGATGTCTCCGTGTTCAGTCTACGCATGCAACAAGCCAAACAATGGCAAGCATCATGAGGGTTCCGGGTGTAGGTACTACAGCGGCCCAAGCGACAAGTCGGACGTGGTCAAGGGCAGTAAGTGATCCGCAAACCGAATTATTGAGCCATGTTCATACCTAACAATCCATTAGAATGCGAGTGGCAGGGACCTCAGCTCAACTGCATCGCAACGTAAACAAGAGTCCTCTACCAGAGTCTTGTTTCAAGTGATAGCTACGATATCAGGAGGTGCGAAGACAGTCGGCCAGAGAATAAGGCTAGTACTTAGTGTAGAATAGTGTGTCGTAGGACACCTGGATACCTAACTCATGGAAGCTCATATCGCTCCCTCGATCTCGATTGCCCAAGAGCCAGTTGCCCCCGCCGGAATATTTGATGCGAAAACGCCTTGGGCGTGTTCGCCATATACTACTTGCTGGGCGTCAAGTGCAGGCCGTTGTGGCTGCTTGGATTGAAGACGTCGGACAATTTGTCGCTCGTTGCTCTCGCCAGTCGAGCATGCGCCGTCTGTTTGGATTGGAGCCCTCGGCGTGGACGGGGACCGCAAACATCAGAGGTGTACGCACATGGTAGGCGGCGAGACGGTCAAGCGCCCGAGTGCTTTACAGCCTTCTCAACAGTCAAGATCTTGACTGATGAGGGCATATTGATGGCTTGACTGATGAGGCTCAATCTCATCAAATCCGTGGCTTGTTGAGGCTTGACGACCTCGTCGGTGGTATAGGCTGCGGAACGAGCCGCAAGGTGTTTGTATTGTAATACACGCTTCTTAACACGCTCCGGAGCCTCGTCGTCGCCTCTCAGAGCGAGCTGATCGTTCAATCTCAAGAGCTTGAGAGGCGTTGTTTGTACTGTAGATTGGTGAGGTCGCCGCCTTGCACGCTCCTGTTGTAATCCTTGCTCTTCAATGCCGCCGCCGCGTCCCAATTGAGAAGGATGTAGATCGCTCGTAAGCTCGTCGGAGTCGTAGATTGCACGCGCTCGGTTGTGCGCTCTCGTGAGGTCGTTAGAGTCGTGGATTGGCGCTCGCAGTGAGGATGAGGATGAAGTTGCTGTAGTAGATTGCGCCAGATCGCTCGGCCGGTGCTCTGAAGGAGTCGTGTGCGGCCGCCAAGCCTGCAGATAATGCTGTTTGGACCGTTAGTTGGAGCGCAGATAGGTCGTGTTTGTGAGTGTTTGAGAGCTTGAATCGGAGCGTGTAGCTTGAATCGGAGCGTGTGTTAGCCTAGGTAATCTCTATAATCTCGTCATATTCATCCAATGCCGCCGCAATGTTGGTGAAGATCGCTTGGCCGTCAGCAATGCCGTTCTTGAGCCAACTCTTGATGCACTGATCACCCTCGATAATCTCGCTCTTGAGGCGGTGCCTCTCATCCGTAACGAGCCTCTTCGCATTGCTAAAGGCGCGTTCACACTCGCTGCTCATAGCCGGCATTGCGAAGAGGTCGTAAGCCATGACTGCGAGAGTAGGATAGAGCTGCTCGCCACGCTCACGCCACCAACGCAATGGCTCCATCTCTTCGTATATAATCTTCCCTACGGCATCCAGTGTTGTAGCTGTGAGATCAAGAGTGTTACTCATGTAGCGCTCGAGCTCAGTCTCCTGCATCTTGCGCGTGTGTTTTCTCTCTTGCTCAGGGCTCGTCGTCCTTTTGCCAAAGGTTGCTGCCCACAGGAGATCGTCTTCATCCTTACCTATAAATAGCGAAGTAGGTGTCAGTGTAGTAGATGCTCACGGCGGCGGCGGCTCCACGCGTGCGAAATAATCTCTGTACAAGTCGTGGGTCATCCTGCGCGCATTTGCAATATATTTGGAGACTCAGGCTCTACTGATTCGATGTTGCGCTTGCTGCTGCGAGTTCGTGAGGCCATGGCGGGTGTTTTTTGGGTGTTTTTTCGTGTTTGGGAGGTTAGTGGAGGCATACGAGGTATTCGGAGTATTTCGACGCGTCCGGATTTGGCGACTTTCGGGAGTGTTTTGCGGCGAATCCTTATCTCAGTGAACTCAGACCCTCAGGCTTCACTGTGGCGCAGTTTGGCGCTAACAGCGGTCAGCCTAGAGGGTCTGAGCCCCTTTTTGTCGCACCTTGGAGGCAGGAAAATTCGTAAGTTTGTAGCGTTCGGGGACCTTAGTTAGGAGTGTCACGTTACAAACTTGCAAATTTTTTGCCAAAAACACGATTACACGGTGTTTGCGAAGGTGTACTTCGATATCATTGAGGAAAAAGGCAGACACATAGTCAGATTCATCCGCTGGCGCGTATCTTGATCTATAAACGCAGGTTGCACTGAAAGAAAACTGATAAAAATAAGTGAGATATAGTCGTTCAAACGCGAGCGAAAACGCGATTTGGATTGTCTTCTCCGCGAAGCCACAACAATCTGGGCTCAGACCCTCCTGGCTGGCAAACTTGCTTAGCGCCACAGCCATAAGGAGGGTCTGAGCTTGCTGAGATAACTTACAGCGGGAGTTTGTCAGTGTCAACGGCTCGACATACAGCTTTTCCCTCGACGCAATATCGCAGTCAAAATTCCGCAATAATTCATGCCCGCAGTCACAACACTTACAAACGTCCTATAATTTTCCCACTTCGTCTGGACAACTGGGACAGTGTGTATGACGTTATGACATAGAGGTATGACCTACAGTTCAAGTATTGTGTGTACGCGTAGGGGTGAATATCTCATCACTAATTCACAAAATGACATACGGATCTGTAACCCATTAGGTATTTTGGATAGTGAATGTAAGGTACACTGTTCATGACCAACCATCTTTCTACTATGTCACTTTTGACGAAGCGCGGCGTTTGGGTGTAGCAACTGTTCCAGATCGGTAACAGTCCGACCGTCTACGCCGTGGAACGTCTCAAGGGCCTTCTGTTTTTGCTCTGCGGAATAGCGTTCTGAGTGGTGGCTGACTATCATGCTGATCTCCTCAGGGCTTAGCTTCCGGTAGTCGACGACTTCGCCCTTGGAGTTGAAAGTTCGGTAGACTCCATCGATTGCGAGATGAGAGAAGCCTTCGTGCGATGGTGAACGTCGAAGAGACCGTACTATACACACAGCCTCTTCGTGGTAGGGATCTGGTAGCTTAGGAAGAGTCAACAGATGGAGCCTCCTGTTGAGGGAGTGGAGGCAGCCATACCTGAGAAGACATGCTCTCAGTTGTTGTCGTCTTATGTTGCAGGTCGTTAGTCGTGTTGACCATGTTGGATTCGGATGACGATGACATGCGATCTAATAATGGGAAGCAATTCAGGAATGATTGGAATCTGCGCAGGTCATGAGTGATTATTGTTGAGGTCATGCGTGATTATCGTTGTGACGTTACTGTGGGGTTAGGGCTTTTTCGACAGGGTTTAGGACCTGCTCAGGGTTGCTGGACCCCATATCCCACTCTCAACAAACTCCAAAGACCTTGAGACCTTCTACACCCGACCGAGATACGCTATTCCTGATACGTCTTGAGTGGGGTGCTTAAGGGTTTGATTGCAATTGGAGACAAAGGCACGATTGTACAGTAGATATAAAAGGACCATAGACTGCTTCAAGCAAGTTAAGCAAAACACTCTTCCTCAGCTGCACTATCTTCGAACAACAGTCGACTCTGATCTCTAAGATGTACGCAATGCGCAGCATATTCCTCCCATTGCTCAGCATCGTAGTGGCAGGTGCGAGTGCCGACCCTAAGGTAAGTTATGGATGCAGATGAAGCAAGTGAACTTGGCCAGCTGCTTACCTTCTATGATAGGCAAAAAACGACGCAATTGCTATAATGGCGAGCCTCAAGCACGATCCCCAAGGATACACGCATATCGCCGACGATGGAGTGGCCAGGTCCTATAACGCCAACCATCAAGTCATCGACTATGCTCCCCTGAGCAATGCACAAATCTTGGGGTACATGAGTCAACTCCCCACATCTTATGATTCAGAGCTTGACCATCTACACTCTGTCTTTGACAACGTGGATGGCCACGATGTGACCGACAAAGATCAATTGCTTGATCCTCCCGCTTGGCTCAAACCTCCGGCCATATCGCTGGCATCTGAGAGTACTCAGAGTGCGGCTCTAGAGCGTGCACCTATTTTGGAAGGCAGGGACAACTTTTGTCTTGGTCAGCCATGTTCAAGCGATGCTGCTTGCCAATTTCTCGGCTGTAGTTATTGTGGATTGTTAGACTCAGTTCTTCCCGGCGGAGGTGGTGTATGCTTATGAGACGATAATGGGTTTCATAGCATCAGGTGTTGCATAGAGACAAGACTAGTCGTTCTGGGCATATTGTCAGAGTTGTGGCGCCTAGAAGCTTGACAAAAACACTTGGTCGTTCCATTCTGGCTAGGGTTAGTGGTCCAGATACAGTACTTGTTCAAAAGTCTTCGGAATTTTGATTCCTTGGCAGTCAACCAACTTTCAATG
>PEGC01000114.1:0-25294 GCA_002921095.1 Cladosporium sp. SL-16
GCTCTCCTGCTCTCCTGCTCTCCTGCTCTCCTGCTCTCCTGCTCTCCTGCTCTCCCGTTCTCCTGTCATTCCCTGGTGCGATCCGTCTATGCTGCAGCTGCACAATCCATCGTCACGCCAAACTCGGTTTCCCAATCATATCCCGCACCATTGTCTTCTGCAACCAATTTACCCACTAACTTCCTCCTGTGGTCTGATGTTCTGCACAAAGCAAGACCCCAGGAATCAGATTCTTTCAGCTTTGCCGCCATTTGTCGTTCTCCATAAGCTAGTTTCATGAGCAATGTGTCCAGCACACCATAGTCTTGCTGATCGTCTGCTATAATCTGTAGCTTCAAACCTTGCGCCCCGTCGAAGCGGAACCTCGATCCTGTCGCCAACTCGTCGTTACGGCGGCCCAATGGTGAGAAGTCGTCCTTCTTGAACGATGCAGTCGCATGGGTACCATTCGTGTGCACGTGCAAGGTAGCATCGCCACTGTGCACATTGGTACGGATGGCGAGACCGTCCGTGGGGTGGATGTCGGAGCGCCCGATTTTGACAGCGCGGGGCCTGTGTCCACCTTCCGAGCGACGGCGAATCTGGTCGTTCAAACCACTCAGGACTGCCTCCATAGCGTTGTCGTTCTCACGTTTTGACTTTGACGGCACTGCAGTACTTGCAGAAGGCGCAGAATCCACAGAAGAACCCGAAGTAGCGGCGGTACCATTGTCGAGTCCTACGCCGCTAACGGTGTTGCTCAACAGAGCTACGAACTGGTTGGAGCTGTAAGCATCACTCAGGATCTGAATCATGTATTGCAACGCGTGCGCAAAACATTCTTCGCCTTTAATGTCCTGCCCCTCAATTTCGGTTTTCTCTGCACAATTGGCATAGACATCGTTCATCACCCTTACACCGTTGACCAGTGGAAAAGCTTTCAGATCATAGTCGAGGCCGGACTCTGATCCTTCGATTGGGTAGGTAGCCAATGCGCCGATGGCGAGGATGGGGATCACCAGAGCAGTTTGGAAATGCATCGTGAGTTTTGTAGCTGATGTACGTCAATGGCGTTAGAAGGTTGGAAATGGTTGGCGTCGAGTATCGAACACTGACAAGAATTTTCGTCCAGGTATTTATAAGGCTGTTCGTTGGATCGAGCCTATCTGAACAATTTGCTGGAAGCATTCGGGCTTATATACCCTGGTGCTACAAATCACGGTACATAGTAGGAGAACTTCTCTCAAGCTGGATCATCGTTTTCCTCGATCACTGACTTTGCCACGTCAGTCAGCCGCCTGATTCATGCAGCAAGCTCAGGCGATCTTTTTGAACTATTGGTCCCAGCACAGGACACCAAGTGGGTCCATGCCACCATGGCTCACTTGTAGTACATCTGGTCAGCAAATAAGAGACCGAAGTGTATCGGTAGATTTAGGTCTAAGTGTTCTACTCGGGGTTACTGTACGCCAAGATTATCACATGAAAATCTTATCTGCTTTCTCAGACTGTGCTATTGGGCTGGTCATGATCTCACAGTGTGCCGCACGCTTCTCGTGAGTCTGTGAGAGATGACTCCACTTTCTAGAACCCCGCCATTAAAGATTGATTGACGGGGGTCAGGCACCCTCAGGAGACAGTGAGCCCTATATGTGAGATGGACTCAAATCTGCGTTCGTGTACGTCGGCAGGGTTTTGGGTTGGCTGGTCAAGACTGTATCCACAGCACTCACTGTTCGTAAAATTTGGGAGTAATCGCCCTCTCTTCTTGTATGTGGTCAATCGATGCACTAGCTTCAGGCACGGAGTCATATATCCAAAAGCACAAAGGTATAAGATATTTGTATCCAGCTCTTGATCTTGGTCTCCGACAAACCTCCGACCTCATCGCCCAAAGTTCTGTCTACAATCTTCACAAGGAGACAACCAAGACGATGGCTTGTACTCCACAGAGGCAAAAGCCACTGCATTCGAACTTGACTTCTCCACTTCGACACCATGAAGATGTTCGCTGCGTTACATCGACTGGACTCTTCTTCGCCCTCTTCGCAATATCCTGGCAAAATTTCGCGTCTCCGTTCTCCAACGGCATGGCTTCCTTATTCATGTGGCTTACGTTGTCTCAGCTCTCTTTCATGGGTGCTGTGACAACTCACAATGTGATCCACTTACCCATGTTCTGGAACGCAAACTTGAATAAGTTCTACCAAATCTGCTTGTCGTTGCAATACGGTGGCGCCGTTTCGATCTTCGTGCCTGGCCACAATTTATCTCATCATAAGTATCCTCAGCAAGCCAGAGACGTTAGTAAGTGGATTCATTCCATATCTGTGAGATGGCTACGCTTGCTAGGGCATTTCCTTGTCTTATACCATCGACGAATACGACGTCCAAAGTTGATGAGACACTGACATTCCTTCTTTTCAAAAGTGCGCACCACCAAAGTCCGTTATAATTGGAACCTGTTGAACGGCCTCTTATTCTTCTGGCATGTAGTCCTTTCGGGAAACAAGGACGACCAGCTGTATTTTGCAGCCCAAGCCCGTCTCGGCCGACCTATTGTAAGGCAGCGTCGGCTCGAGGAACTTGCTGTTTGGACCGCTACCATAGTACTCATCCTACTGGATTGGCGTCGCTGGTTCTGGTTTGCGTTACTGCCCCAATTCTATGCGAAATACTGCATCCTCTCGTTAAACTTCCTCCAACACGACGGATGCGACATGAGCTCAAGATTCAATTTTGCGCGCAACTTCACTGGTCGACTGCTAAACTATATGTGTTTCAATAATGGATATCATACTATCCATCATCTATACCCAGGGCTACATTGGAGTCTACTGCCAAAGAAACATGGAGAGCTCATTGCCCCATTCATTGCATCACGTCTGGAGCACCAGAATATTCTGCTATATATATGGTGCAGCTTCGTGTGGCCTGGTCTTCGCCTTGACTGGCAAGGTCGTCCACTCTTAATAACCAAAGAGGAGAATCTGATGCTCGACCAGCCATGGTTCTACGAAGACTCTGAGACTGACTCCAGTGAGAATACCATTTCACGCAAGATGTGAAACTTTTCACATAGAGAGCACCTGAGGGCTCCGCTGATGTCGATTTCAAAGTCTTTATTTTTCGAGAATCCGCATGTAGCTCTTGCATAGTTCGGATGTTCTGGTCGCACGAATTATAAATAGCTTTCACCAAGAACGTACGGCAGCTGCTTGTGTTCGTCCTTGTAGATTCGTATACATCATTAGAAGATTATATGATTTACATGAGCTGGACGTATGCCAAATTACACTTCTACAGCGTTCTCGCGACGTCTCGGCATCAGGTCATGGATGGATCTATTTTTCGACACAACGCTCACTTTCACGAGAATTGTGAGTGTTACGATCGCTGCCATCTCGTGGACGTAACGAGGGCAAAATGCGTAAGCATACCTACCTTGCTGAGGCTCGCGCTTCCACATTTGGGGTGACAGCCTCTAGAATGATGGACCACCTCACTTTAGAATGGCTAGACTGATAATGGAAAAAGGTCCCGCAGCATAACAGTGAAGCTGTCAATAGTGCTTCTCCCGGCGCACGCCACCCACGTCCAACGCGATTGCCAGACCAGTCATTACCAAGAGCTATCAATACAGTACTATAGATAGACCGGAGTCTCTGCAGTGTCCCCAAGCGATGTTACATACCATTTTAATGGAGTGACAACCCATCCTGGGAAGCTCCGAAATTGTAAAAAGCGCGCCTATTTTCGCTAACGATAAAGAAAGAACTTTGATACTGCATTTCAAACAGCAACCGAATTCACTTCGAGGGCGTCGAGTACAATAAACTAGGTGGTTGACGACTTCAGCTCCGCAACAGCACACAGTGAGGAAGATAATTCATGACGACGACTGCAGACGTAATCTCCATTATCCATTCGACATCCCTCGATCAGGCCGTCTCACCAAGAATCCTGTACACAAGCTTGACACCACTCACCTTGCCCTCCTTCAACTTATTCAGACCACCAAGCACACCCGCGAGACCACCTGAGCTAACCTCAACCGGGTGCACAGTGACCTGCTTTCTAGCGAGGAGCCCCGTAGCTAAATTCCAGAACTCCTTTGCAAACTCAAAGTCTTGCAGCTTGGCGGGCACGTCTTCTCCACCTACATACTTGAAATCCTCGCCGAGAATGGTGTAGCCAAGTGTTTCCTAGATTGCAAGTCAGTATGCGAGCTTCGTGAAATAGCTCGATTGTGACTGACCCTGTTTTTGACATCAGTGCGAAGGTGCCGGGCTGGAAGGAGGTAAGAGACCTGGCCACCCTGTGACGAGATTGCCTCCGAGCTGATGTCTGGCGAATCGCCCTCGGAGATGCAGTCCAAGACACGGGTGAGCTTGTCCTCCGTGTACTCGCGAATCTTCTTCGCACAGTCTGGTTCTTTGTAGTCGAAAGCCTCCACGGCACCGAGGGCCTTGACGAAGGCGAAATTGCGGGTACTGCAGGTAGTGATGACCTGGCAGCCAGAGAGGGTGGCGAATTGGATGGCAAGACTGCCGGTTGCGGTACTGCCGCCGTAGACAAGTAAGGGCTTGTCCCGCTTTCCAGTTCCTGGCAGGGGAAGACCCAAGCTCTGGTAGAGCCCCTGTCCAACGGTCGTTATACCGACACCGAGCGTGCTGGCTTCCTCATCCGAGACATTGTCCGGCACCTTGCACTGCACGTCGCCTTTGACCATGGCGTACTCCGCGAAGCAGCCATCTTCTTTTTCCACTGCATTCGCACCGTGCGTGAATCCAGCGATACGATCGCCAGGCTTGAAATCCTTGGTTACTTCGGGTCCCACTTGTATAACAGTGCCCATGTAATCGCAGCCGGCAGTACAGCCTTTGGCTTGCGCGGAAAGGGCTGGATAGCAGATGTGCTTCCTGTGCGAAGCATTTCAGTGTTTACACCATGGTGCGAGTCGTTTGTGGTCGTCTCGGCTTACCAATCAGTGGGGTTCAAAGCCACGGCATGAACTTTGACAAGAATGTAATCGTCTCTCATCCTGGGGAAAGGAACGTCCTGCACCTCAGCCTTGCCTATACCGACGATCTTGATTGCCTTCATGGTTCGGGGTAGTTCAGCCATGCTGAACGATTTACTTGCGAGCACGACAGTTGCAACGGTATGGTTGCGGTAACGTTGTAGGGAGTAGATGAAGAAGGAGGTAAGAGTGAGTGTGCGTGATCGAGGAGAGCATAGAGTCATATGTACGAGAGTGCCGAGCGATGGTTATGAATGATCTTTCTGCTACATGCGGTGCCCGAGAATCTTGCACCAGACACTGAACGCAGTCAGTTGACCTCACCAGTACTGACAGAACACGGACCAGGAGCTGGGCTGTCAAAAATCCGACTTCGGTACCGTGCGGTCAAGCTGTGTCCTATGACCTACTATACGTGCGGTTACGCCATATAGTGTGAGCACCCTACAGGGTCTTGCGGTGTCGGCTTACCCCAGCACTCTTTGTCGCAGATTGCGAATAGGGCGCTGACTAGCGCATGGCGCCGGCGCGTAGACGCCATTGACTCGGACAGCGGGGCGCAACCTTTAACGGCGGCTGCGCCGTAAATCACGTGGGCTCATCCCGCAGCAGCCCTGCCTCTGAACTGAGTCAAAGAGGATGGGGTTGAAGCCGATTTTGCAAGCCACTGTAGACGCCCGCGCATCAACTTGGGAAAATGGTCGCGAAATCCGGTCGTCATGGGAAGCTTGGAAGGAAGGAACCTCATGATATCATACCCTCGGCAATCGGAATTTCTAGATGGATTTGACAGCGAACAGGCCACCAGTCGTACTTTTAATGATCCCGGTATTGATCTGTGCATTGGAAGCAAATCGCTCAAGTTAGCGTAGGGAGCGACTGTTACACTCAGTTCCTACCTACTTAGGGTCCCTAAAGTCCCCCCCGGGGTCGCGGGACACCCTGTGA
Organism: Cladosporium sp. SL-16; assembly: GCA_002921095.1. Taxonomy (NCBI): domain Eukaryota; kingdom Fungi; phylum Ascomycota; class Dothideomycetes; order Cladosporiales; family Cladosporiaceae; genus Cladosporium; species Cladosporium sp. SL-16. The sequence continues at coordinate 5,951 of PEGC01000114.1, forward strand.
AGCAGGACACTTTCACCAAGATTCATTCAGTCTCCTTGTTTCACGCGTCCATCGATATCGAGTCCATCTATTGCTGATATGCGGTCTCTTGCCTTCGCAACGAGCTATACGTGGGCTCTCGAGTCGCACGAATCGTCATTCCATAGAGGGAATCGTCGCTGTCGTCATTTTGGACCTCAGCTTTGCTAAAAGCGTGGATGTTGACCATAGTGTTTTGGAGGTTGAAAATAGGTTTGTGGAACGCGCCACGGCGTAAAGTGCGGCTTGCATCGATCTGCATGGCCGTTGAAGACCGTTGGTAGGGAATGCAGCTAGTGAACGGCCCAGAGACCATTCTCTTGAAGGATCCGCTGACTGGGGCTGACGGCTGCGACCCGCCGATGTCGCGAGCCACATAAGATTGTGATTTGCTCGGCTAGCCCCGAGTCTAGCGGCGGGCACGCCTTGTGCCTGTACATCGGGTGATGTCCTGTCAGAATAGCCGAGTGATTGGCGCGGTTGCACGGCAAGCGGCAAGACGGCGTGGCCGTTGACGCGGTCGGTTACTTCCGGACGAATCAATGATATCTAAAGGTGCGGCATCGGCAACCCTGCCCTCCCGGCCCTGCTCAGCGGGCCTGTAAGCTGGTCTTCAAAAACCCAACCTGGCGCTTATGGCCGCGTCGCACCTCCCACTACAGGTTTCTGCCGACATGCAGATCATCTTCAGGTGTTCTCCTCGTCCCAGCGAAGACGCCAAACCTATTTATATCTCTCTCTGACCTTCCTTTTCTTCTCTGTGCGTGCAAACAGCAAGCGTCATGATCGACCACGATGACGATTCGTCGGTTAGCTCAGCACACCGCACGAAAGAGATGGGCATATGTAGATCATTCTATGGAGGAAGAGCTGGAGAATCAAAGGAGGCGGACAATATGTCAACAATCGCGATGAGTGGAAAGTCTCGAGAATCTCAGGTGAAAGCGTCCTGCTTCACAGGGTGTCCCGCAACCCCGGGGGGGACTTTACCCCAATTTCACGCTAGCAGGTACTTCCACTTTGCACTTGCACGACTCCGCGGCAACGCATTTTCTTTATTCACAGTAAAGTCCAATAGAATCATGCCTTTTTTGATGCGCGTGTTGGTCGTGCTATCGCTTCTAGAAGCAGGCGACTCTCATACGCCGCTGAGCATGGTACAAGGGAAAGGCGATCTCACACGCTAAGAGCACATGACTCGTCGTCGAAATAGACATCGCTACATTCTCTTTAGCTCCAAGGCGTGGGTGCTTTGCAGGCGTTTATGATCATTCCTGTAGCGCACGGATCTAGCCGTTGATTATCTCCTCTCGGCCCATGGACCTTGACACCTGAGAAAAGCGAAGAGTTCGTGGGGTCAAGCCGAAATTGCAATTCCCTGTACGTGATTGCTGAAGGTGAAATGGTTTACAGTACGAGCCCAACGAGCGACGATGCAATCGAATGCTGAATGCCAGAAGCAATCGCTGGATCTTGGGTAGGGGGCGGGGGGCGGCTGGGGGGGCACATTACGGGAAAGTCTGGGAAATGGCAGGGGCTAGTGGAGCCGCATGTGGAGCACCTTCAGTGCGTAGTGCTAGATCCCTGCCCAAGGAGGAAAGGTTCCCACATCGGCAGGGACGCTCACACAACTCTCGCACACGGCTTGCTACAGTACAATGGCTTCCATCCCACATCTTTGGCTTGGTTCACAGGCGATGCGGCGAGGTGGGCCCACATGCCTTCCCGCGCGTCTGCCGCTAAGAATTGTGCCTGGCCGCTCGAGTAGACAACCCATGCATCGGATCCAATGGCGTCGGCGGGCCGGCGCCACGCGCTCATCTACGCCCCGCTTAAAATCTGCGACAAAGAGTGCTTGGGGTGAAGCCGATAGAACTGCAAGACCCTTTATCTGTACTGTAATTTACCTCACTACAAACTTCACCGTCCGCCTTCAGCCTCTTCTGCACATGGTTTTCGAACACTATCGCGTTCCTCTCCACGTGCATTTTTTGTCTGCACACTGTTTCACCAACACAACACATGTGCGTCCAAATGCCCTGCCACAGTCGAGAGAGCTTTAAGGAGTCGCTGCGGCACGCTTGTGATGTGGTCATGGGCGGGCTGCACCACACTGCGTCTCGCCGAGTTTTGGATGTACCGTCACAGAGGTCGCGGCATGCCTTCTTCCTCACAGCCGGCGTCGAGAGCCAGGTAAGCATTGGTGCATCCACCACAGTCCGCTCTTCGCACGGGCCCAGCAACGTACGTTTCTTGGGAACCGGACATGGCCCGTGCGCTTACGACTTCGCGAGATCCTCTACCATACTGACCCACGTCTCGTCTCTTGCAGCCGATCATGATGTACGGGTCTCAAGCCGAGCCTGCTCATCACGAGTCATGGCTTTTGCACATGCAGCTGCGATCATAGCTATTGTCAAGACCGGGCCTCGACCACGCGGCTTACTGCCCCGGCACTTTCGAGCGGAGGGCACGCCAAAGGCACCTGTTTCTTGTCACTACCATTGGAGCGACGCGAGCGTAACATTCTGCAAGGTCCATAAGCGACAGCTGGAATCTGCTTCAAGCACGACCCGACGTCTGATCAATGGTCCATGGTCTTTGAGGTTTCCCAAGCAGCACATGTCTCGTCGACTCTTACCATTGTGTCCGACAGCCGTCTTGGATTTCTAGCATCGTTGCTACATCCTTCAGACTTGGACCCATGCTTGCACCTTTGTACAATTCTTCAACTGAAAACTATGCATCCCCTATGCATATCATCGAGGCGGTCTAACGCGCTTTTCTCGACGGCTGTGTTGGCGCTGGTCGTTTGGGTGGCTGTTCACCAGTGGAAAACTGTTGACAATCAACGTGTTCGCCTCGGCCATACGATATCCCGCTTGCACTTCCCCCTTCCGTCTTCTGGTTCTATCAATGGACAGTCTTCCTCTCCACCTTACCACCGCTTTCAGATTCCTCCACATTGGTATCTGAGAACCTTTCGGCAAGCAATTCTACGCTCGGGGTGAGTCGGATGGCACTACTACCTTTACGACCAACCACTGACTTGCCCTCGTTCAATAGTTCGCCAAAATCGTCGCCGTGAGCAAAGGAACACCTTGGAGAGCAGAAGGGTTGATGGCGGCTGCCAAGGCGAGCGATATCGAGCTCTTCATTCCCGAACAGCCCAAATGGTCCGATTCGTTTGTGAATGCCTTTGAGCTATTCAGTAATGTTGACACACACGGCGCTGCGTTGGCTTGGCTGGCGCACATAGATGTGCTCAAGCTCATCATCCAGAACCGGTGGAAATCTGCTCTAGTGCTGGAAGACGACGTGGATTGGTCGACTGAGATCAGAGAGCAGACGGGCAAAGTCGCCGAAGGAGTTTTGAAACTCACTGGGAAACAATCTGGGGTTGACACTCCGTACGGGCTTGACTGGGATATAATTTGGATGGGTCACTGTGGCGACCCACCAGATTTCGAGCACAAGCCATATGTCGCCTGGGACGATGAAACTGTGCTTCCATTGGATAAGTATGAGAACATTGACCGCTTTGTCACCACGCAGCTCCGAGAAGGGCAGCGCGCAGTGCACTTTTCTTCGCGCCCGATCTGCACATGGGCCTATGCTGTTTCTGCTGACGGTGCCCGCAAAGTCCTGGCGGAAGCGTCCGAGGGTCATGCCGGTGCTTTCGACTTGCTGATGATGGAAGGGTGCAAGACTGAGAGGTGGAGGTGCATTACTGTCAATGTCGAACTTTTCGATGATTATCATCCTGCAGGAGGGGAATTGAGTGAGATTCGGGCTGGCGAAGGCGAACCGGACCTTGAACCTGCTGCGTCGAAAGGCATGGGCCGCACCAAGAACGTGTTGAGAAGTGCAAGGTGCGCGGGACTCTACGGCTCGACTTGTACATGACAACAGAAATATCATCCAACAGACGTGAAAATTGAATGAGGTGTTGATTGACTGGCCAGAAGCGCTACAGTAGCTGCATACACTGTCTGTTTTTGAACGTGGGCTTTTCATCGCGATGGACGTGTACCGCAGCCCTTCATTCAGAGCTCTTGTTTTTCTGGTGGTGGCGTTTGCTGGTTGCAAAGCGCAGAACGAAAGTGCTGCGTCACGTAGCATGCACTCGAACTCTTCTAATGGAATGTGCACGAGAAACGCGTGCTTCGTTCGCGATCGCTGCACGTCTCACGTGATGCCAAGGGACACAGCCGGACAGTCCGACTGTATACCTTGGCACTACGTTGTGGCGGCAACTCTAGAAGCACCGTACAAAGCAACGCAATATTGACGGTGCGATAAGCAAAGGTCGGAAATGGTTCTTTCGGCGTCACCGCCGGTGGACCAGATATTCTACCTTTTCCTTCTCATGATCAACCAATCACTTGTAATGACGAAGCAGACCTGTATTTTGACCGCAGCGACGGAGTGACAAAACTCTTTCAAGTGCGAGCTGAGCCTTGATATGATTTGATTTGATTTGGAGCTGTTTGGCAGAATCTGCCTCAACTTGAGCCCTAAGCCTAACCCTTAAATCATTTACAGTAGCGGTCTCGATGCAGCGCACGGGACACTGTGTTTCGCCTACAAACTTCTGTTGCAAAACTGGTTGCCCATCCCCGCCGCTCCTCCCCGGCCTCTTCTATCTCGCCGGCCAGACTTGGCATTCTCGTCACTTTCAAACACTATTCATCGCAAGTGTCATCGTTGCCCTCTCCTCTTCTGTCTTGCCGGGCTGGCTTGGCAATCTCGACACTTCTAGCATTGAAGAGAGGCGTCACCGGTTTTTCTGCCAGCCCTCCAAATCTTTTCCACCTCTTCCACCTCTTCCACCTCTTCCACCTCTTCCACCTCTTCCACCTCTTCCACCCCTCCCCCCCACCCTTGCACGTCTCGCCTTCAGGGTCTAAACCTTAAAACCATTCTCGATACTTTTCATCATGATCGACGCCTACGTCACAGGCAGCGCCATGTCTTGCGAGCAAGCTAGTATTGCCCGCTTGGCCCAGAACACTTCGCATTAGCACTGCTGTCAGCGCTCTTCCTAACCTGAACTCCTCTTCGTACCGAATCTCTGATTGCTGTCCATTGATTTTCGTCGCGAACTCGATTTTCTCCTTGCAAACGTGCTCTACATCGACACATGCACTCCTCGCCATCTACGACACTTGGACCACGAAGCGGTTGGGGCTCTATTGTCTGCTGCCTCACCACCAGAATCGAGTGTTTTGCACCTTTTCATCCTGAAGAGGCGTACGCCCGCTACGACACGGTTCTACAACTGGTTCGATTGGACGATGGTATCGTCAGTCAGTAGCGACATTCAGGAAGCTTCCTCAGAGATACTGCAAGGCCGCCTCACGATGCTGACATGATGGTCGCTGTTCCCACCTCTTGCCCACGGTGGACCAAGCGAGCCTTTTTTGCCGTAATACAGACCGCGAGTACGGTGTTTGCCGTACAGTAGACCGCCAAGAGATCCAGTCCTCACTGAGTACTGGATCTCTTGGCGCTGTGTGAAATGAGCAGGATGGAGCGCGGAGTCGAGGGATCAGCGTTATAAGATACAGTACCGCACTCCAGATCTGCTGGCTCAAGCGCTTGTCCGAACCTACATTGTCAATCGGATGGTCATCTGCAACCTTCATGGTATCCTGCCGCATGATTGATTATCCTTGCAACCACTGCGGGTCACCATCTACCAGTCGTGGCGGTTTGCTGTTCGGAAACCTTTGGTCGCGAGCCGCTCGCCACCAAATTCGATGGAATCGGGTGTAAAAGAATTGATTGAGCTGTGTATCAATTGTTGAGGTTGTCTATCACTGCCATGGGTCTGCAGCGTTCAGAGAGCGCTTGTCCGGCAATTTACAATGCACTTCACACTCCTTGACAGTACACGACCTGTCTCGCCATCGTCAAACCTCCCGCCTCGGGCACGGACCAAGTACGACCCGACTCAGCCCGGTCGTGGATGGCTCGTGCCCAGCCACGAACTTCTCCGGCGCGATTTATTCCGCCCCGCGCTGAACGCTTAAAGGGCAGCAGACTTCTTGGTGCACAGACTTGGAACAAGAAATACTGTAGGGACAGGCTCTGTCCGGGGCTAAGGCACTTTGCAGATTCAGGTCGCAGATCGCAGGAGCGGCTTGCCAAGACACTAAACGCCAAAGCCCGATTTGCCAGACCAAGCGCCTGAACTAGAACAACAATCTGTCCACCCAGGAACTAACGTCAACGAAAAGTCACCCTCTCATGCCAGAATTGCTCGACGAGAAGGCGTCCTCGTTCTAAAGTTCAGCATGTCCAAGATGGAGACAAGACGAGGCGTGACTACGATGCATGCATCTGAAGGTTGTGGGACATGACTCCGACAAAGCACCTGATTCTTCCTACAGCTGTCGATATTCAGGGTCAACCCGTGCCGAGCGCACAGATCCGGCTCTTCTCCCAGAATTGGAGCTTGCCCACTATGCAATACCATTGCGACGGGTACGCACAAGCCATGCAGCGTTCTTCATGAACTCCGCGCTTTGGCTCGTGCACAGGTAGTGGGGCGCGCCAGGCGACGACGCTGGTTCGCGAGGGTAATTCCAGGCGACACAATTTAGGAGCAGTGATGCAGTGCTCAACAACTGACAACATCAATATTCCTGGGGTTCGCTCAATAATGCATCTATCTGGCGCGGGCATAGTCGCATTTCTAGTGTGAACGTTACGAATAGTTGCAGTGGGTACAGTATGCAAGTGACACTGGCAAAAAAGTCTGCTTGACGAGTAGGGGCGCTCCCGAAGCGTTCAACGTGCGAAGTGTGGTGGTGATTTCACTTGAGAAGCAGTCGAGTCCACATCTCCTACATGTCCGATAGGTCACATCCTTGACCACGGTGGATGACTTGATATGGTAAGTGACCGGTCGATCGTAGTGAATTGCTTGCCGATGCGGTACTGCAGGTCCTTGTGCACCAGCGTTCGGCTCACCAGTTACGCACTATGCCTTGGCGGTGAAGGGTATATAGCAGCGCACTGATCGGACGTCTAGATCAATGTCCACTCCATCCAACATCCCATCATGTCTTGTGGCCGCCTGCTGGCAGAGCTGATCGAAAGCCGCGCTGCAACCCAACCCCAAGCTATCTTTGCCAAAGTGCCCAGAGACAATGCCTACACAAACGGATACCGGGTCGTCACAAACTCTGCCCTCATGAGAGCAGTTGATCACGTTGCGGCCCTCATCGAATCGACATTCGGTCCGAGTGTGGACTTCCAGCGAATTGCCTACCTGGGCTTGCACGACCTGAGATACACGATTGTCTTGCTTGCCGGCATCAAATCGGGGTACACGATGTTCTTGCCCAGTCCACGAAACAGTGGAGAAGCTCACGCCGCCCTGATGTCTTCGCTGGGATGCTCCAGGCTGATCACAACATGTCCTGCACCAGCAGGGTCCACTACTGTCGAGTCGATCGCCTCTGAGAAGCTCGTGATTCCCAGTCTGAACGAGCTCCTCGACCTGGACCAGGACGGTTATCGTCCAGTCAGTTACCGGAAGTCCTTTGAAGATGCTAGAGCAGACCCGATCTTCATCTTGCATACTTCCGGCTCCACAGGCATTCCTAAGCCTTTGATCTACACGAACGAGTATATCGCGCGCGTATACAACACGCAGACCTTGGTCCCGCCTCCCGGCTTCGAGAGCGTGAACAAGAAGCTTCAGTCTGGCTCTTGTCTCGTCACTCTTCCTCCATTCCACATCGCAGGACTGGCTTTCACGCTTCTGTTCCCTGCATTCTACCACAGCATCCCAGTTTACCCTACAGTGGGAACTCCGCCTGGTTTAGATGTTTTCCTAGGAGCTTTGGCCGTTACGCCGAAGCCGATAGATTGGGCTTTTGTGTCGCCCGTCGTGGTAGACGAGATTGGAAAAGATACACGCGTCTTGCAAACCGTGAAGAACAGCAAGCTCAAGCACCTCTTCTTTACAGGAGGATCGGTGCCACATGAGTCTGGCACAGCGGTCGCTAGAGAGATAGACTTGAACCAAGTTCTCGGCAGCAGTGAATGCGCAGCGTTTCCACTGTTGCTAGAAAAAGGTGTGGATCGTGCCCAAAACTGGAATTACATCCATATCCACCCAGAAGCCAACGTGAAATTTCGCCCCCAGTATGGGGAATTTTTCGAGATGGTACAAGTCCGAGGGAAAGAAAAATACCAGCCTGTGTTCTGTCACTTCGACGATTTGCAGGAATACGAAACCAAGGATCTTTTCACGGAGCATCCAACTCTGCTCGACACTTACATCCACGTCGGGAGGACTGACGATATCATAGTCTTTCTCAACGGGGAGAAAACTAATCCGGTGACTTTTGAAGAACGAGTCGCCCAGCACCCCGAGGTGCGCGCTGCATTGGTAATCGGTCACCAGCGTGAGGAAGCAGCGCTTTTGGTGGAGCCAGTGGACGGTCAAATGCTCAACGAGGCAGACAGGCTGGCACTCGTTGAAAGGATCTGGCCGACTGTGGATGAGTGCAACAGTGTCTGTCCGCGACACGCGCAAGTGTCCAAGGCCAAAATTCTGGTCGCACCCGCCGACATGGCATTCCTCAGAGCGGGCAAAGGCACCGTGCAGCGGCGGAGCACTCTTGCTAAATTCGAGGCCGCGATCGACCTCTTGTATGGTGAAGACGCCGAGTTGGACGTCGCCCCGGGTGCCGAGATAGTTCCTGAACCGCTACTCATTGAAAAGGTCGTGGAAGTGGTGGGTCGCCTTGTCAATTCCAAGTGTAGAGCGAGCTCGCCGACTTCAGACTTTTTCTCGGAGGGCATGATGGACTCCCTACAGGCGATTTGGCTACGACAGGAGCTGAGAAGAGCATTTCCTAGCGTGTCCACGACAATGGAGATGATCTATACCAACCCGACCATACAGTCTCTGGCAACCTCGATCGCGCGAGCTTCTTCTGGTAATGCAGGCGAGACACGGCAGGCCGATGAGCTCAGCCAAATGCTGCAACGGTACCTTTCTGCGATTGATGCTTTGCTTGACGACGAAATCGCCTTGCCCGATATTGCGACCTGTGAGCTGTCGGAAGAAATGGTGGGCTGCAGCGAGTACACAGCTAGTTCCACTCCGCAATCCAGCCAGCACAAGCCAAACCCCTCCACAAAGAGAGCCATTCTCCTGACGGGCTCGACCGGAGCGCTCGGGTCGCACATCCTCAACACGCTACTTGACCGTGAGCAGTGTCAGATATATTGTCTGAACCGGTCTGTGGACTCCTACCGACTACAGATTGGCCGGAACAAAATGGGCGGCTTACCGGTCGTCTTCCCGGAAGGTCGTGTGCAGTTCCTGACCGGAAATCCTGCTCTGCCAAACTTTGGGCTAGACGGTCAGACCTACGAGGACTTACTCGGATCTGTGACCCACGTGATACACAACGCATGGCCTGTCGACTTCAACATGTCTTTACAGTCATTCGCCGCATGTCTCGACGGTGTCCTAGGGCTGATTAGCTTCGCCCATCGTAGCCAGAGCAGAGTCACACTCCAATTCGTGTCTTCTATTGCGGCTGTTGCAGGCTCTCCAGGTCGATGCTCCATAGTCGAGGACGCTGTGACGCAAACACAAGCCCCCACGTCTATGGGATATGGGCAATCGAAGTATCTCGCGGAAAGAATGCTGACGTACGCTTCGCGGGTACTCGGGATCGAGACGATCGTGGCACGCGTTGGTCAAGTGTCAGGCGACGCTTCTCGAAAATGTGGGTGGAACAGGCGCGAGTGGTTCCCCAGCTTGGTGGTCAGCTCGCTCTACATCCGCGCACTGCCGAGAAGTCTCGGTTGTGCAGAGAATGGGAAAGAGGTGGCCTGGATACCGGTGGACGCTGCAGCCAGGATTTTACAAGAGCTGTCCTTGTCACCGCTTTCGCCCGGTGAGAACGTGACATACCACGTAGTACACCCGAGACCTACCGCTTGGTCGGAGCTGCTGCCCGTCATCTTAGGCGCACTCAACAAGACCGCGATCAAACAAGGCGGCCCACAAGTCGAAGTGGTCGATTATGACGAGTGGTTCAATAAGCTACAAGCAACCTTCGATCCTGGCGCAGCGGACGTCGAAGACCTTTTCTCCAACCCGGCGCTCAAGTTACTCTCATTTTTCGAGAACTTGACTTCCAAAGAAGACTTCACTGGCAATTTTGACGTCAGTCGGTCTGAAGCGTCGAGCAAGACAATGCAATGTCTGGGGTCTGTGAGTGCGGATTGCTTGCAGGCCTGGATAGATGGTTGGATCAACGAACGGCACTAGCAGCGGAACGAAGATTCTCAATGACGAGTTCAAGTAGTGTATTCCATTATCCCTTACATAGTCATCGTATCAAATTGAAACTAATGTGAATTCAAAGCATGGTACGCACGATTTTCCTGGCATGCTCATGGTTGGCTATCTGGCCGAAATACTCGCCACCTCAAGTCGCCATACACTCAGCTTCGATCATCATGTCGAGCTTCCGTGCCATTTCCTTCAGTGCTTGACCCCGCGGCATCTCGTGCTTAGCTGGCGAGCGAACCGTTGTGGCTAATCTTCCCTCACAGAGCTTCACCAACTCTTCCGAGCGGTCGCGGAATTTGTCTCCCATGCCAATGACATGAAGTGTTGGTATGTTGATGAGCGCTGGTACCGTTTTGGCACACAGGGCGTAAACACAGTCCAGTGCCGGATATCGATATTCACTTGGGCCCCCATTGAACGTTTCCACTGCACTCCGCGCTTCATCTTCCGACATCTTCTTTCCCAATTTCGCCGAAGGGGAGATCAGGTTGACGGCGTTGACGAAGACGGCAAGCCGGAACATAGGGGTGTGCCGTCGATCAATGTGTGATGCGTCCTCGAGCAGGAGTGCGGCAGCAAGTGCCGCACCTTCAGAGAAGCCAATAACACCGTCATATGGTCCACTTTGAGCTTGCACCCCTCTCACATAGTCGTGCACCCTGGAAACCTCGTACGGTTCGTAGCAATGGTTCCACACGAAGTAAGGTGGGCTCTTGAACATCTCCCCAATGCCAGGCGCCGGTGCGCCGACGGATGGCGCATCGACAAAGTCGAATTCGATTTGGTTCTTCAGAAGAGCAATGAGGGGTCCTGTGAAAACTGAATAAGCTCTACTGGAATTGAACCGGCCAGGACGAGCGTACGGTCGTACTGAGTTGAATTTCGAAGATATCAGAGTTTGTGCCCCTTCCATGAAGACAAAGGAATCGCATGGTAAAATTATGCGAATGATCGACACAAATATTACAAGCTTAAAGCTCGACGTATTGTAAATAGAGGGTGGGGGGTTGACTGGTGTGGAAACTCAAAGCGTAGCAAGTGCTTCGGACGAGGTGTATTTATGGCCTGCTCTGTCAGGATAGTGTCTGGTATCGAGAGCGTTCTACTTGGCCAGTCTTCCGCCACGTCCTCCCGCTTTCCCTTCAACACCCAAACCTCGGCACGGAGTCGGTGTATGGTACTGGCGACTCGTCAAGCCTTCGGCACGGCCACTCTTTCAGAGGAGTTTGGGGCTTGCGAGGTGACCGCCGGGCTCCCTCATCAGGGCAACAACCAAAATCTCGCTCACAACCATGCTGCCCAGCAAGAGCTCGCCGGCGACCCCATGGCTCACTAGTGCCTACTTCCATTTCTTCAGTACTACTGATCATATGATTCAAGCTCTAAATTGATATCCATGCATCACTGATCTTCAGATGAATGCCTAGTTCTAGGCGCCGACGAACATGAAGTAATGGTGGTAGGAAAGCGCCGCCTTTGGAAGTCACACATATTGTCATGGAGATAGCTGAGCTGCTATAAGTTATCTAGCCTGAATGAATCATGAGAAGAAGAATTGAAGGAAAGAAAGCGCGGCCTGGTATGTTGCATGTATTGTGAGTACTGGGTGTAGTGTGCATATCAAACAAAATGCGTCTTCTGCGCGTAGTATGCATGCTGGATGCAGCATGCATACCAGCGGCATCCCCTGACAGCGCGCAGCGTGCGTACTGGGTGTAGCGCGCATACTGGACGCGGCTTTCAACTTGCTTAACTCCTTTGACCGCAACTTCAATAAAATTGTTAGACTGATCCTTTATTAACGGTACTTTGGAGTTGTTGCGAATGCTTGTCGCACGCCCCGTTACAATGTACACGAGTCGTTCTGGATTGAACTGTGAAATATGCCTCACGTCATTGTAGGCTGCACTAGACAGAGCCATAGTCAGATCTCGGAGCAATTACAGATCTGGGAAAGCGTGTGCATTGACGTATCCACTTTGAGAGCGAGATGTGTACCTCTATGTGCCCGTTCGTTGGAGAACGAGCAAAAACACTCACGAGATCTGATGTTCGAATAGTGACTGAGTCAGTAGCCACGCGTCACTCTACCATGCCCTGCCCCGATGTCTCCAAAAAGCAATAGTTGGGAAAGCTTGTTGAACACCCAGGTTGGTGTCATCTTTGGCCGACAAACGAAATGTTCGGTATAAGTATCGCTCTGTGTGACCAGGTAAAGTCCTTCTTTCTTGTCATCGACCTGAACAGGTTGACCACCTTGCAGACAATTCCCTAAGCCCTGCACCCGAACACGACAGCACACTACCTGCAATGGCCAAGGTGGAGAAGAAGAGCTGGAAGCCCGAGGACGTGGCCGTCATCGGTCTCGCCTGCCGCTTTCCAGGCAGCGCCAGCAACGAAGCAAAACTATGGGAGCTTCTCGAGAAGCGTGAATGTCAGTACGAGTCGAAAACAACGAAGTAGGACAAAGGACTGATCCAACCATTTCGACAGCCGCTCACTCAAAAGTGCCGGAAGAGCGCTACAACATTGACGCTTTCCACCAGCCGGGTGCAACACATTCGAACAATTTGGCGGCGGACGGAGGCCACTACCTGGAGCAGGATGTCAAGTCCTTCGATGCGCCGTTCTTCAACATCACTACCAAGGAAGCCAAGGCCATGGATCCTCAGGCGAGGATGCTGCTGGAATGCTCGTACGAAGCGTTGGAAAATGCGGGACTGAGCTTGGAGTCCGTCAGGGGCAGCGACACGGGATGCTACGTCGGCTGCTTCACCAGAGACTACCACGAACTACTGATGGCTGATGCGGAGGATTCACCAGAGTACTCGGTCACCGGAACTGGATTCTCGCTGCTTGCAAACCGCTTGTCCTGGTACTACGACCTGAAAGGACCAAGCGAGTCCGAAGACACGGCTTGCTCGTCATCTTTGGTCGCACTTGATTCGGCCTACAAGAGCCTGTTGCGGGGCGAGTCGAAAATGGCGATGGTCTGCGGAGCCAACCTGATGCTGTCTCCGAATATCGGCCTCTGGCTCTCGAAACTCAACATGCTCTCTTCGGAAGGTCTATCGCGCTCTTTCGCCGAAGGCGTGAGCGGTTACGGCCGAGGCGAAGGAATCGCCACTGTGATCCTCAAACCCTTGGCTGACGCTCTACGCGATGGCGACACGATTCGTGCGGTGATCAACGGAACCGGGGTAAATCAAGACGGTACGTCGTCGTCCATTGCTCTTGTGCTTACCCCTTCTGGAGAACCAGTGTATCTTGAGCTGACACTCCACCACAGGCCACACCAAGGGTATCACTGTGCCCAACTCTCAAGCGCAATCGGAACTCATCGAGTCCACATACAGAAAAGCGGGCCTTGACTTTGCAGATACTGGTTATTTCGAAGCACACGTGAGTGTTGTAGCGAGCACAGGTAGCTCCCGGAACGCATCTAACGTATGCCTAGGGAACGGGGACAGCAGTGGGCGACCCTTTAGAGATCGAAGCGGTGAAGAGAGTGATCGAGAATTCCAAGCGTAAGAATCCGTTGTACGTCGGATCGATCAAGTCGAATGTAAGTGATCGACGATGAAGCGCCTCGAACACTAGATACGAATGCTAACTCGATTGGAAGATCGGACACCTCGAAGGTGCCGCAGGACTCGCAGGCCTAATCAAGTGCATTCTCATGCTCGAAAAAGGCGTCATTCTTCCCAACCTCCACTTCGAAAAGCCGAACAGGAAGATTTCATTCGATCAAATCGTCGTACCTACCACTGTAGTGCCATGGCCAGAAGGAGTCAAGCGCCGGGCGAGTGTAAACTCGTTCGGTTACGGGGGGACGAACGCCCACGTCATCGTTGAGGCTTTCATCGCACCCGGTTCGCAATCGAGAGACGACGACTTGCGAAGCGCACAGGATGATGACCTCGAAAGACCACCGCCTCAACGGCTCTTCGTGCTGACAGGCCGTGAGCAATCAGCGGCGCAGGAAATGCGGCTGGAGTACGCTTCTTACGTTCAGAGAATGCTAGACACGGCCAGCTCCGGTGTAGCATTCGATGATCTGTCGTACACGCTCGGCAGACGTCGATCCAAATTGGAATGGGCTGTGGCTCATGTCGCATCCGATTTTGAGGAGCTTCTTCACAAGCTATCAGTCCCGGACGTGGCAGCTACGCGTTCGTCTAACAAAGCGCGAGTCGGTTTCGTGTTCACAGGTCAAGGTGCGCAGTGGCCTCGCATGGGGCTTGAGTTGATGAAATACACGACCTTCCGTGTTAGCATCCAAGCGGCGGACGAGTACTTGACTCAGCATCTCGACTGTCCCTGGAGTGTAATGGACGAGTTGGCAAAGTACGAGGGCGAGTCACGTATCAGGTCATCTGAGCTCGGCCAGCCCCTGTGTACCATCGTTCAGGTGGCCATGGTCGACTTGCTCGAAGGCTGGAACGTGCGTCCTACAGCAGTCGTTGGTCACTCGAGTGGTGAGATCGCGGCTGCATATTGTACTGGAGCGATATCGAAGCAGGCTGCTTGGCAGATTGCATTTCACCGGGGCCGCGAATGCGCAAACCTGAAGACGGAGGCACCCGAGCTGCAAGGAGCGATGTTGGCTGTGGGACTGAATGCCGAATCCATTGGACCCTACATCAACGACTTCCAGCCTGGCCACATCAACGTCGCTTGTGTCAATTCGCCGAAATCCATCACGGTCTCTGGAGACGCACCCGAGATTCGGAAGCTTCAAGCGATGTTGACCGCCGACAACATTTTCGCGCGTGAGCTGCCGGTGGAGAATGCATACCATTCTCATCACATGGAGCTCGTGGCGCAGTCATATCTGCACTCTATCTCGGACGTTATTGCCGGGAAGAGTGACACGGTTACTAGCACGACAATGCTATCTAGTGTGACTGGACGGCTTATGGAGCCCTCTGAATTGACTCCGGAGTACTGGGTGCGTAACCTCGTATCGCCCGTGCTGTTCGCTGATGCTGTGACTGCGATGTTACGTGGTTCCAAGCGAAGTTTCCGGCGCGGCACTAGGGCGGAACCGGCAATCGACTTCCTGCTTGAAATAGGACCGCACGCGACACTGCAAACACCCCTGTTGGACATCGTCAAGGCGGAAGCGCAGGGAAACGTGGAATATGCGTCCATGCTGCTCCGCGGCAATAACGCAATCGACAGTGCGATGACCACCGCGGGAAGTTTGTACTGTCACGGATGTCCTGTCAACGTCGAGGCCGTCAACGAAATAAAACACGAGTGTCGCGTCCTCGTGGACCTCCCTACGTATCCTTGGAACCGATCGACCAAGTATTGGGGCGTCTCGAGGCTCATGCAGGGCTATCTACACAGAACTCATGGGTACCATAGTCTCCTGGGAGCGAGGCTGATTGGGTCGGATGCGCTCAATCCAGCTTGGAGGCATTTCCTCAACCTTGAGGATAACCCTTGGATCGAGGAACATGTAGTTCACGGTGCAATGGTGTACCCAGGGGCTGGTTTCCTCTCGATGGCCATCGAAGCGGCATTGCAGCTCGCACAGCGCGGTCGTGAGATCGCCAATGTCAGGTTGGAGAACGTCCGCATCCTCAAAGCGCTCATCATCAAGGAAGGCGAGAGTAAGCCAGAAGTGATTACACGCTTCCGGCACGCCGAAAGCGTTTCCGATGAAGCGTCATCCAGGCGTTGGGCATTCGAAATCTCGTGCGCGAAGGGTCATGGTGAACGCGAACCACGCGCCACGGGTCAAGATGAGTTCGAAAGGCACGCTACAGGCCACATCACACTGGATTACCAGCCAGAGCAGCCATACTTGAGTCCGCTCAGCGAACAAATACACGACGCCCGAAGAGGTGAGTATGCTAAGCTAGCGGATACTTGTGTTGACATGATGAAGCAGGACGATTTCTACGAAGCAAGCAAAGATGCCGGCCTCGCTTACGGTCCTGAGTTCCAAGGTATCGTCGCTATGGCGAGAGGTCCCAATAGCTGCTGCTGGGATCTTCGGGTCACCGAGCGAAGCACATCACTGCCTGGTGGCTATGAAAGCAAGCATTTGATACATCCAACGACTCTCGATGCCATCGTGCACTCGTTATTTGGGGCGATGAACGGTGGCAAGAAGTTCCAAAATGCCGCCCTTCCTGTGGCGTTTGACAGCATCATGATCTCACCTGCGACGCCCACTAATAGCGGGACCACTCTGTCTGGATTTACGGTGATCAGAGAGGCGAAAGAGCGTGAGATTGTCGCAGATATCCATGTTTCTTCTGAAGACTGGTCTCAGCCGCTAGTCCAGATTGCGGGTCTGCGCTGTACAGAGATGCCGTCGCAGAAAAACGAGCTCCATGGTCCGGTCGCCAGACCCTCACCTGTGGGTACAATCACCTACCGGCCTGACATTGACCTTTTCGACGAGGATGGTCTGATGAGCTACCTCAACGAAAGGAAAAAGCCCGAGTCATCTGCAAACGTGCATCCCGACTTGTATTCGGAAAGACTGCGCAACGCAGTTGCCCAGGTGAGAAGCTTCCTTACGACATGACAAAGAGTCTAGACGATGAGAATGTATCTGACAGTGCCCGCAGGTCGTCGAG
Source organism: Cladosporium sp. SL-16 (assembly GCA_002921095.1). Lineage (NCBI taxonomy): Eukaryota > Fungi > Ascomycota > Dothideomycetes > Cladosporiales > Cladosporiaceae > Cladosporium > Cladosporium sp. SL-16. Next base: position 22,901 of record PEGC01000114.1, read on the forward strand.
CTCGCTATGTTCAAGGATCCTGGACTTTCGGTCCTGCAGATAGGTGGATATGCCCGTGGCGTTACAGACAGTCTATTGCTCACCTTGAAGGCTGAGTCGGCTGGACAAGCACTGTCGTCCAAAATTGTACTTCTGGATCCTGACCAAGATGCCATCGTCCAGATTCGGCAGCAATACGACGCAGAGCCTTCAATCGTGGATGCTTTGCACTTTGATGTCGAGGAGCCATTGCCATCCGAAGTGTGCCGGGATGATGGCTTCGATGTTGTCCTTGTCGCAATCGACCACGGTTTGGACGACATGAGCAAGCAAAATGTTCTCGCAGAAGCTCAAAATGTACTGAAAGCAGGTGGTATCTTCGTGGTCTTTGATACTCTCCGAGCCATAACAGAGCGGTGAGTCGCAGTTCCGACTTTTTCGTGAGACTGACCATCTTGTCGATTGGACGCTGACATTCACTCCAGTCCATCTCTTTACGGCTTCAGTAGAGCCGTAGAGTCTCCCTCAAGCCGAATCCGCACATGGTCTGATTTCACTATAAAAGACCCGGCCTGCGAGTATGCAGCTGTTGTCAGCACACAGAAGGGTGTTCTAGAGATCGCAAGACACACGCGTGCTGTGTGTATAGTTCGACCTTCAAGTTGCACCGAAAGGACCAAGGATATTGCAGGGATCTTGCAAGAACTCCTTCGTTCGCACGATATCGAGGCCACTGTTTGTGCATGGCCACCGAATGTCGCGGATGTGAAGAACAAGTCAGTGATCTCACTTTTGGATCTGGAACAACCATTCTTGTGTGATCTCGATGCCTCGGACTTTGATGCCATCCGTCAAATCGCGCTCAACACCACACGGCTGTTGTGGATCTCTCCAAACGACGGTCCTCACGCGGCAATCGCGACCGGATGGCTGCGCGTCCTCCAGAGTGAAAATCCAAACAGGCAGTATCAACATCTCACTCTCGGAGAGACAAGTGAGAGGTCACCATTCGATCTCGCCCTCGCCGTTGCAAAAGTGGCCCTGGTCCAGACAGGAGAAGGGGAGTTTGTCGAGCAGGACGGATCTTTCAATATTCCAAGGTGGAGCTATGGTCCCGAGATGACTCGTACAATTGCCGATAGTACTATGTCACTCGAGTCCGACAGTGTACGGCTAGGGGATGTTGCACCATTCTCACCACTGCAAATGCTCCATGCAGGGGACCCCAAGTATGCTCATTTTGTGCCGAACACCATTCAGCCTCTACACCTGGCAGCTGATCGGGTGCAAGTCGAGCTTAGGTTCATCAACATCACGCACCAGGATTTGGTCGATCCCGAAATATGCGCCCTGCGAGAGGCCAGCGGCGTGATTAAGGCGGTTGGGTCAGACGTGTCACTTCTCCGTCCAGGAGACAAAGTGTGCCTATCATTTGTCGGCCACCTGTCGACCAGCGTGATAGTGGACGAAGCACTTTGCCAGAATATACCTCCAGGCGTCAATATGCGAGAAGCCGCGTGTATCCCGGTCACCTTGGCCACGGCTCTTCGTGCCCTAGTGGACGTCGCAGGTGTGAAGCCGGAGCACAACGTTCTCGTGCAAGCCGGCGGCACAAGAATCGGACGAGCTGCCATCTTGATTGCGTCGGCTGCAAATGCCGTCGTGTACACGACGGCGCGGAATGCTGAGGAAGTAGAGAGCTTGCTAGCATTGGGCATATCGAAGCAGAATATTAAGCCCGAAGGCGACCCACTCCTGCCAACAGTGACCAAGATTCTGACGGGCGACCGCGGTTGGGACGTTATCGTCCGCACGACAAAGATTGCGGCCGAGAAGTGCATACTCCCTGAGTGTATCGCAGACTTCGGAGTTGTCGTAGACGTGTTCCCGAGCAGTAGCACTGACTGCACGCAAGAGACGACGATTTCAGTGATGGGCATCGGATCGTTGCTTCCAGAAGATCCTGTGCTGATGCAAAAGACAATGTCGCGCATGAAAGACTACTTGCCACAAGTCTCAACGTTGGCGAATTCCTTCGATGTCTTCCCTTCAAGCGCGATGCCTGCCGCACTGGAACGACACGGCGCGCAAGATCAATACCGCGGTGTGATACTGTCGTTCGACCAAGAAGATGTGATAGGAGTGTCACCAAGCGTCAAGAACACGATGAAGCTATATCGTGATGCAACCTATGTCATGGCCGGCGGTCTCGGCGGCTTAGGTCGAAGTATCGCTAGGCTCCTTGTCGACAACGGAGCACGCAATCTCGTGTTCCTTTCACGAAGTGGTCCGAACACAATTGCAGCGAAGACTATGATGAGCAGTATGGCTGGCCTCGGAGTCACCGTAAAAACGCTCAAATGTGACGTTGGCGACGAGAAATCTGTCGCAGCGGCTTTGAATGAGTGCAACTCG
>PEGC01000116.1:0-26189 GCA_002921095.1 Cladosporium sp. SL-16
TGACACTCTAATCTACTGTGTAGCAGTTGTTCTACACCCCCGCATGAAGTAGGGATAGTTCAAGAGGCACTAGGAGAAGAATCATAAGGATTAGGTTATAGTAGCCGAAGAGGTAGTACATAGCCTTTAGGAGTAATACAAACTAGCGACTACTCCTACTCCTGTACCTACTACAAAGCATAACTCAGATAACGAGGAGATTGGCGAGAACAACACCCTCGATGAGTACGAGCAGTACTACGCTGAGAAGATACCATATAGCAATTATATAACACGATACGACTCGCTAATCGCCTACTAGCTTAGCAAATACACAGTTTAGCCTTACCTCACACAGATAGCCTTAGACCTCTATACCACACCACTGTGTAGCGATGAACTAGAGCGAGTCTTCTTAATTAGTAGTAACACAATAAGTCTACGCTATTGCGTAATAACTACTAATTTGCTTAATGAACTACTATGTATACGCGCCTAGCACAAGAATAGTATTATTGACTTTGCAACTCTTAAGATCTTCGAAGATGCTATAGAGGCTACCTACTATGCTCTATTTACTGAAGAATTGGCCTGCAACGATACTAATATTAACAGCGATGAGGGGAATGACGATAACTAGTAGATACTACATAAATTCAGAGATGTTATTGTTACCTCACTTACGAGACTCCCGAGACTCCCGAGACCTCCGCATCCGCGCCAAATTTGACCAGATACACCATTACGGGAGCTCCCGCGCGTATACCGACGACATGGACGACATAGCTGCCTAAGCGACGACGTAGCTGCCTGAGGTTATTAAGTCAAGTCAAGTAATTGTTAATCAAAGGATTTATTGATTAATCAATCAAAGCCCTCGGATTTACTTGACAATCAAGGGTCAATCAATCAAAGAGATCTCGATTACTTAACTTGACTTGATTGTGCCCACCTCTGATCCTGCTTGTCCAGCTGTTATCCTTGCTCTTTCTTCGACACAAGAGAATGCAGATTGCCGAGGGTCACTGTCTTGGGTGCCACAATTCGACATGCTTGGCTATCACTCCGCTCACAAATTTGATCACTATGTCCACTATTCACACTGCTTTGCAGCTGGAGGCAAAGGAGAATGGCAGCCGACCGTCGAGCTGTGCAGTAGGCTGTGCAGTCAAGCCATCTTGAAAATCGAAGGGATAACGCTATCAAGGGTAGCTTCGATCGAGGGAGACACACAGCAGCCATCTCTAGGTGCTAGCCCCCTCGAATTTGAGAGTAGCGAATACTGGGAGTTCATTCGCGAAAGACTTGTGCCATGGTATATGAAGTGTCATAATTATGCAGGAAACCCACCCTCTTACGATTTCAACCACTTGCTGCGCCAAGGCATCGACCCGCGTTGGATGAAAGGACCAAAATCAAGAGCTGGGATGCCGAATCTTGGAACTTTCTATGAACAGGTTTCAGACGCAGATATAAAGGTCCCGGCAAAGGTTGTAGAATGCATGTACATCGGCCTACTTCCGTTCATGGTCAGAGACGCCTGGTGCGTCGACGATCGCGACCACAGAAGGATTCTGGCCGTCCTGGCCGATGAAGGACGTAAGGGCTGGGTACCCGAGTCGACCGTAGAGGGTGACAGTGTTGTTTTGATCAAGGGTGCACCCTTTCCTTTTGTTGTTAGGAATGGGCCGGAAGATGGCACACACATCGTGGTTGGTGACGCCTATTTTGACAACCTTGAGAAACCTACATGTTGGGAGAATCGTCTACGTCAAGGGCAATTACGCGTTTTTCATTTCACATAGCCGGCGCTGGATGTTGTCCCAGGGTATTACTATTGACATCAATCTCATGTCATGTCACTTTGAAATTCATCAAATGAGCCTTCACGTGCGACCATAGGTCAGTGAAAATTGGGCATACCGTCCGCTCTGCCATGCACAAGCACTGAATCGGGCGACTGGTACCAGAGTGGGTGACCATCTGGGAATCCCGCCTATTGTATGATTTTGTCTTTTTGCACAGCACGATAGCCACCTGTAATGAGGCCTTAGGCAGAAGGTCAGATAGCAACGACGTTCGTTGCGACCAGCTACTAAGATAGCAGAGCGTTGTGTCACGTGACCTGTAGAGTGCTCTGTTGCTCTGTTGCTCTACTACTCTATATGCTCTATAGATATAGAGTAGGTCACATATTACACGAGTCTCCTTAGTATATAGGATAGTCAGAGTTCTATCTTTTATAGGAGCCTCGTACTTAACTTAAATAACTAACTTAGAGTTAACGTTATTGTTCATAACGCATCTTGATTAGTGTGCTACTTAGAACCCTTCTTCCTTATCCTGAACCTTTCGTATATCGCTTGCGCTCGTACCGAGTACACCCCATAACACCATCGTAATAAGCTGGGTCAGCAAGGCACGATTTCACTCTGCATCTGTTTGTATCCGCTGTTTCTCTGACACTCTGTCTGTGCCACGCATTTGAGCCTCTCACAGATTCGAGATTGTACAGCTTCGCGTGGTACGGCATGTACCTATTGCACTCTAAGAACTTCTGCAGGTAAGAAGAAAGGGTCATTACTTCATCCACAACTGGTTTAACATTCAATTCACAAGTCATGGCGGAAGGTTGATGACCTGAACAAAGTCCCGAAGCAAGTTCGAGGCTTATAAAGCTTTGCATACGGATGTGTGAGACCCTCAGTGCGACTATCCTACGAGTGATATGTGGGCTCACTCCTTCGTCATCAGTATTCTTGGCTCTTCTTTCTCACTTACGGTCTTGCCGCAAGCTCGAGCATATTCATTCATATTCCGCCTCCTGGCGGCATCGGCGGCTTTGGAACCATCTTAGTGACATTCATCGAGTCGTTGTCAGTCGTTTGATCGCTCTCGCGCTGCGAGTGATCTCTTTCAGGTGAACACAATGGTCGTGGCGGTGACGTAAGTGGTCACAACAGCCGTCTCGATGATGGTGACGACCGCAATGTGCTTCTTTGTTTCGCCAGCCAGTGGCGAGTAGGCGATGGGCGATCCACCAGGGTGCGCCGCCGGGGTCGTCTGCGAAGGAAGCGTGATCAGGGTTGTGGGGACTTGGGTTGTCAAGGACTCCAGTGGCGCCGGCGCAGCGGAGGTCGATGCAGTGGATGTGTCCGGAATATCTGGGGACTTGGTGGCGTATGTGGATGCGTCGCCTTCGTTCGGTGTGTCTGAAGTGGCGGTCGAATTGTCTGTGTTCTGAGCGCTTGCGTCTTGGACCGGGTAGCTTTTAGCGGCGGCACTGGAAGACTCGGGTTCAGAGGCAGGAGCCGTACCCTCCTGCTGTGTGCCACCGACAATGACGCGCAACACACGCACACCTTCAGTCGCCATGGAACCCGACACCTCATCAGCATCCGCCATGATGCGTGGCTTGACGTCGTCGTATGGGAAAGTGTAGCCATGATGGTCAGCTTGTACTTGGTGCACGATCCTCGCGTACTTGTTGTGGAGATACTCCTGCGGATAGTAGGAGCTAGAAGGGGTTAGAAAAGACAAATTAGCATAACAGTCCTCAAACGCCGCATCGAATTGACCTTTTCAAGCTTACCTGGTTTCTTGCCTCGGCTGGACATCGCCACCTGGGAGCAGGAATGTGGCGCGGTGAAATGCAGCACAGAACCTGGCGCCGACCAAATCCCAGCATGTATCTCCTGTCTGCGCGAACGGGCCGCTGTTGCAGCCCCAGACATCGGCGGAGGTCGGCTTGGGGAACGGTCTGGTGGTGCGATCGCAGTACATGGCTTCACCCTGGACGTGGCAGGAAACCATCGGGTTACCATCTTGTGTGTCGAATTTAATGCCGTTGCCAGTAATGTATTGCCAGACTTTGTCGATATAGTTGTCGAAGTAGGTGTTGAAACCTTGAGGGTCATGTTGAGGGCTGAGTACGCGAATTGGTGTTCCGTTGCCATCTTCTAAGCATAACTCACCCCAAGGGAATCCGTCCTTCTGCTGTTCTGCTGCGAGCTGCCTGCACACCTCACTCACCCCATCGCCCGGTAAACCACTTATCCCCAGTGTCTTCTCGTCCGTGACCAGCTCCATCGCCATGGGCAATCCAACAAAATCAACATAGGTGGGGTTCACATAAATACACTTACCAGCTTGGTTTGCTTCCACGAAGCCGAAGCTTGTGTTGAAGTTGGGGTCGTACGGGTTCTGGAAGGCCGGGTTCTGGAGTGAGATTCCGTTGTCGGATTGAAGTACGCTGAGGCTAAGCTCACCATCGGAGATGTAGATGCGACCGGTGAGCATGGGAATTGGCATCGTGATAGTGACCGAGGAACCTTTCGCGCCAAGACGAATGCCGCAATTGGCGCTTTGAGGGATCGGCGTAGAGATGGACTTGCTGTTGGCCACGGGCTGGTATGGGGTACCGTCGGCAGTGATGAGGCGCTTTTGATCGCTGCCTTCGAGAGTTGTCTGAATGTAAGCATGAACGTTATCACTGTCGAAGTTGTTGACGAGTTCTATGGCCAAGGCGCCGGGTGTGTTGTCGCGCTCATCCAAGATGGCGAAGGTTTTTTTCACGGCGCCTACGCCGACAAGGTGGTGCGTATTTGCATGGTTGTGCTTGAGACCATGAACGGAGAAGGCACGCACGACCGTGAACAGGCCGATGAGCGCAGCACACAGTGCGAACGGGTGCGGAAAGCGCATTGGAAGAGCGTTGACGGGTCAGAGCTAAGGAGTGGACAGTCGCTAGGACCAGGTGGATCTGCAAAGGATACGGGAAGTAGGCAAGCCTGGTGAGGTGTGAAAGAAGTGGTATGGATGGGTGAGAGTTGTGTCGGGGTGGAGGGATGGAAGTTGGGGTTGAGTTGCGCGGGAGCGTTTGTGGTTGTTTATGCGGCGAGCGCAAAAAAAAGTGGAGGCGACCAGTGATGCGCAACGAGTGAGGGTGGGCGACGGGAGTGTCGAAGTCGGCTTGGTGGAGGAAGAATGTTGATATATCGGCGTGGTAGAAGGCAGCTTAGTCCCTGCGGGCTCCTACATTGACCATACGGTATTATTGGCGGATGACACTGGGCGATGCAGTGACTGGACAGGAATGGCAGTACTGTAGTATAGCAATATGCAGGCACCGTACACAATCCCATGTGCAACATTGCTGCAATCTTATCACTCTGCACAAAATCCATCCTGTGCCCACACGTGTCCCACCGTGAGCTGGTCTCGGCGCCAGCGGGCTGCCATCACAAGCTGGGCCTCGTGTTGGACGCCCTGGTGTTAAAGATACTCCACGTGTTACAGATGTGCGACTCTCATAAAAGGCAAACCAATTACCAGCGCCGCGTCCCTTGTGACACCTTCGCTCCGTCACCAATCTTCATGCACCTACCCGATGCCAGTCATACAAACCCTGTGCAAACCGAGATCCCTCTCAACGGTAGCAGCTTGCCAGAAGCGCCGCATAAGCATGTGCGGGAGCGGATGGAAAACTTTGTGCGCTGGACTAATTCACCTTACGAATGAAGTCGTCGGGTTCTGGTTAGTCAGCATGCCGGTAGTAGAGACAAGCTTTGGGTATGAAGGGACTACCCGGTCCACTCACAAAGCGCAAGAAGCCTCATCAGGCAATAAAGGAGTTTTTGCGCCTCAGAAGGGCATCTTGGTTTTCGGGAGGTGTGCTGCAGGATAGCCGGGCGAGTAGGCAATCTTCTGGGCCTTCGGATCACGTGCGGACTCACTGTTCCAGGAGAGAGTGCGGCTGCTTGCTACTTTCTTGCCATCAACGTCAAATACAGCGCTTCAATTCAAATGCGGCTATGGTAAAGACGACTCGTTGCACACAGTACAGCTGGCACTGAATACTGGACCGCGTGTCCTTTGGTTTCCCATGCCCTTCCAAAGTCCATGTTGCTTGCCCAGTCTGAGAGAGTGGAAAGAAGTACCAGAGTCCGGCAGGATCATGCGCGCGCCCCTTCAAGTTCCAAGATACAGCACTCCAGTATTCGAGAACAACATGATCAAAGAGATAAACAATCCGTTAGTCACTTCAATCCCCGTCGCATCAAGACAAGAAGTCACAAACACAGACCCACACTCAGTGGACTCTCCCCGCTTCCTCGCCGGGTGCCGAAAGATCGGCCAAACCTGAGACCGTCAAGATTACCACGCGCAAACCCTCTACCTTCCCTATCAAGCTCTATCTCTGCCTATCATTGCAGCCCGGGCGGCGAGGAGAATGTAACTGTGCGCGTTCGCGGCGCTCTTTTGCCCGATGCCAGGCGCCTAGCAGAGCCACGCCGTCACGCGGATCTGGCAGCGTTCTCGGCGAATAGCTTATCTATAGTCTTGGGAGGTCTTGTCTGTTCTTAAGCATAGCTTGGGTAGGTTCTGTTTGAGATTGCTCTACGCCTCTTCATTTGGATTTCCCTTTCTTTCTCAACTTGGGGCTCAAGCGATATAGCCATCATGACGACCAACATGGATCCAGAAAAGCACTCTTTGGACCCAGATGTCGACAAGGGCATCCCAGATCCTCTGGCGGACGCGATACGGAATGGAAGCATAGACAAGAAGATCCTCGAGCACTCTCACGATGCCGACGAGGCTATGAAAGCTTTCCAGGAGTCGCAGGGGCAAGTCATTGAGATTGATGCTGCAACTAACAAGAGACTCTTGAGGCGAATTGACTGGAACTTGATGCCGGTATAATACAACTTGCACAACCCTACTGAAGAAACAACAGAAGCTAAGATACGACTTTTACCAGATCATGTGCATCGTCTACGGCCTCAACTACCTCGACAAAACCACAATCTCCTACGCCTCCGTCATGGGCATTCAGCAAGACATCGGCCTTGTCGGCGACAACTACCAATGGCTCGGCAGCATGTTCTACTTCGGCTACATCGCATGGGAATACCCGACAACACGTCTCTTGCAGCGCTTGCCTTTGGCGAAGTACTCTTCTTTCTGTGTGATCATGTGGGGCGTGACATTGGCATGTTTCGCTGGAGTTACCAACTTCGCCGGAGCGGTGGCGATCCGTTTCTTCCTGGGAGTCTTCGAAGCAGCAGTGACTCCCGGCTTTGCGCTGCTGACTAGTCAGTGGTATACGAAAGAGGAGCAAGGCTCGCGGACGGGTATCTGGTTCTCTTTCAACGGCTTCGCGCAGATCTTCGGTGGCGTGGTGGCGTATGGCATAGCGAAGGGGACAGAAGCACATCCCGCTGCTATTGAGGGTTGGAAGATTGTGTTCCTCCTGACGGGACTGTTGACTGCTGTCATTGGCGTCATCTTCCTGTTCACTGTGCCTGATAACCAGCTGAATGCTCGTTGGCTGAGTAAGGAGGACCGCATTCTGGCTATCGAGCGCATTCGTGTCAACCAGCAAGGTGTGGGCAACAAGCACTTCAAATGGTACCAGCTCCGCGAAGCCCTGACCGATCCTCTGACTTGGGCATTCGTCTTCTACGCCTTGGTAGCTGATATTCCCAATGGTTCGTTCCCTCCTCGCCCCAAAGCTGCACATCCTCACTAACAAATTCCCTGCCAGGTGGCATCTCCAACTTCTTCAACCAACTGATTAAATCATTCGGCTACACCTCCCAGCAATCCCTCCTGTACGCCACACCCGGCGGCGCCGTCGAAGTCGTCGCTCTAATCGCTTGTGGATTTGCCGGCGACTACTACAAAAACCGCATCTTGATCGCGATGATAGGCCTCGTCGTCGCTATCATAGGCATGTCTCTGATCGTCGGCTTGCCACTTGGTAATGACAGCGGCCGTCTGGCGGGCTACTACCTCACACAAGCCTCGCCCACACCGTTTGTGGCGTTCTTGTCGTTGATTAGTAGTAATGTGGCTGGGTATACCAAGAAAACCACTGTCGCTGCTTTATATCTCATCGGATACTGGTATGTCCTCCCCAAACAACATCCCTCCACCTTCTAAATCCAATCCAACTAACCCTCTCAATCAGCGTCGGCAACATCATCGGCCCCCAAACCTTCCGCCCCAGCGACGCGCCGCGCTACGTCCCCGCCGAGATCACCATCATCGCGTGCTGGGGCGTGTGCCTGCTGGACATGCTGTTCATTTACTGGTACTGCAAGCGGCAGAACGCTAAGAAGGTGCTGCTGCGCGCGGAGCCGGAGTATGTGAAGCTGGAGAACCAAGAGTGGTTGGATTTGACGGATCGGGAGAATCCGGAGTTTGTGTATACGCTTTGATATGGGCTGGCTTGAGAGAGCTAGCATTGCGAGGTATTGAGCATGTGGTGTTGGTGTGAGATGATGTTATGGATATATGAACGGAACGAATTATTGCCATTGGCAAGTACATGTATTGCCCTGAAGTCGCGATGATCGGCTGAAATGGTCTCACGCGATACATTGAATATGCTGCGAGACACTTCAAATAAAAATACAAGGCACAGCGCTTGGAAGTGGACTGTCACTTTGGGGAGCAACCTGCTAGTAACATAAAATTAAAGTATGTATCAATACTTGTATAGAGCTCCAAAGGAAGCCCAAAGCAGCAAAAAAAAAAAAAAGGTGAAGCTGCGCTATCCCAAGCGCTGTAACTCCAAACGACAATTCCAAGCCGACCCAACGTACAAAAGAAAACAACCCGTGTCCAAAAACGATCGATTGCAAAAAGCGGCCGTACCGTGTCATGCTCCGTCTTCCTCCAAGAGAGAGACCAACACCTTCCCTTCATCCTTCCAAGAATCACCAGTCCCAGCTGCCCTCAACGGCAAGCCTAGAACAAACAATCCAAACAACAACAACAAGCCAACGCACCCATAATACCCGCGCAAATGCCCGAGCTGCTCGACCCACGTCCCCGATCATCCTGATATTGCCCTTGAGGCGGGTAGCCCTGCTGAGGGTACATGGGCTGCTGCTGGTACTGCATGGGCGGCTGATTGTAGCCTTGCTGCTGGCCGCCGTAGTAGTCTTGCTGGCCGGGTGGAGGACCGTAGGGACCGGGGCCGCCCATGGGAGGAGGAGGCGAACCGTAGCCGCCGGGTTGTTGGTAGGGGCCGGCGTCGTAGGCTTGAGGTGGGTAGGAGGGTGGAGGGCCGTCGGGACCTTTGTATGCCATTTTTTGGGGATGTGGTGTGTGTGGTGGTGGTTTGATGTGGCTGCTGCTACAGCTGTTGTGGGACCGAGGCGCTTTTGGTGGTGGTGGTGTGGGGTTCAGGGTCTGGTATAGGTTGTGAGGTGATAGATTGGTTTGCGCCGGCGAGGTTGAGTTCGGATGTATTGGTGATGTCGCAGGTTGTGTTGTCGACTGCGAAGACGAGTTGGCTGCGATGAGGAGAGGGACTCGAAAGAGATGTGTTGGAGCACGGGCGATGGGCAGGCGGCAATATAAGAGCAACGGCGGTCCCAGGGCTTGGTAGCTGGGCAAGCGAGCGCGGCGGCGATGGAAAGTTGGGAGAGGGCGCAGCAACAACAGAGGGAGGGGTTGTGCTGTGTGGCGTCCACGCAATGCACTTTGTGAAGAAGAAAGAAGCTACTGGATCTGTCCTGTCATTGGTCTTTGTACGAACATCGCTTGCACGTTGTGAGTGGATGACTGGAATCGCTGTTGTGGCGAATTCCTAGTTAATATCTCATGCTGTCGAGTCCAATTGATACGCCGCATGATCACGGCTATCGCGGACAGCAGCTCCTTGGCGCCATGTACCTTGTCGTACGTACGTACAGGGTACGCTGCTATACGTCTCGTGAGTCTTGGTTTTGACCACGGCGCTCTTGTATACTCTGGCTTTGGAGAACAAACACATGAACCGTCATCGCCTTACTCTACTCTTGTGAATGATTGTCCATGCTCACATTCCTACGAAGCGATAGTATCAATACTGAATTGACGTCCAAAGGCAGCCGGAACCTTCGGACCTGTATACGCAACTCGCTGACGTTGTTAAAGTATCTCTATTGAAAGCCGCCGTGTACCTGGTTTGTACGACGATGACACAGGTACGGCATACCCCCAATCGCCAGCTTGTCATTGTATCTGCATTGTGTAACGTGGTGCAGTAGTGATCATGTGGCTTTGGAATGTATCTAGATTCGGGCGTCTATGGTGACTTGCAGAGCTTATGACCGTCAGTCTCCAATGGTTTCTGGCCGCATGGTTCTGGTTTAGCAGATCTGGTCGTTGGATATGCCATATGAAGCCAGACGCTCGAGAAAACTGCTCCCGGGCATGCTTGTCAACTCAACGTCACTGCATTCCAGGGACTCCAGGCGGACATCACGCAACGATTTTTTGAGAAGAGCTCTTCGTTCCACGCCGTAGCTAACTTTCATCGATACAATCCCAGCTCAGGTCGATCTTTCGCTCTGTAACACCGCAGCACCACCAATCTTCCTTTCATCTTACAAACAACCGAGAGCTCAATGCAAATGGTATTCTTGACAAGCCCTGCCAAAACCTCCCCCCATAATGTGAAACATAAAAACTCCATTGCGCCATGCTTCGCACCAATACATCGTTGTTTTCTTTTTCGCCCTTTCCGTTGTCGCCTCCCGATTTTGTTCTCTCAAATGACCCATCGGTAACTGGCATATCGGCCAGCCGTCTCGGACTTCCTGATGATCTTGACCACCTGCGCTCTCCTCAGGCCCAGGTATTTGGCCATTGGGTCGTCGATCCTGATCCTCGGCAGCTGTGTCTCCTTCAGGCGATATCTGCTGAGCAAGTATCGCTTCTCTTCCGGGCTGAGCAGCACGTGCTTGGGCACGAGCTCGTGCTTGCTGATGTTGACCAGGAGGTCGTCTTCCTGAAAGATTTCTAGGACGGTCGGGAGGAGCGAGGGGATGATTTTCAGGGCGCTGGGGGTTACTCGCGCGCCGGTGACGAAGACGCCTGGAGAGTGGGAGATGTCAGTCAGCAGGGTTCTTTAGACAAGCTTTGGAGCTGCTATTCTTCTTCAAAAGCGTACCTGTGAAGTACTTCTTCTCGTCCAGAAGCTGAGCAAACTGCTTGAGCTGCTTAATGCCGACATTGGGATCAGGGCTGAATTCGACGTGGATGAGTCCGATCTCGGGTTCGCGCGGCTCCTCGCCAGGCCTGGTGATGGGAGTGTAGCGCTTGAGCATTTGTTCGGACGGACGGGCAGTGAAAGCCATTTTGGCGCGGGCAGGGCCGCCGGTGTCGTCGCCGTATTGTGAGCGGAACTCGTCGAGGGAGATGTTGATTTCGTCTTCGGTCAGTTCGTAGCCCTGGTGGTGGAAGTCAGATCATCGCTGCTGGGTCTTGAGGATTCGCAATGGAGCGCATACCCTGTCGGCACACATCTGCTTTGTGTTTCGCAGCACGCGCCACATGCGCGACCTGGGAAAATGCTGTTAGTCGTTGTCGCGCGGGTGCCTGGTAAAGAGAGGGTGTTGGTGCATACAGATCGCGGTTCGACTCCTCAGACATGGCGATTGACTGTGCGCGTGGCTTTTTTCGAGTTTCGTCTGGTGTATGATCTGAATGAGAATAGGTGTACTGTAGTCGCGCGTAGGGTCGAGAGGGTGCAGGATGTGTAGAGCGGGTGGTGGTGGTGTTGGTTACAGTTTTTGATGCGCTGCGCCCAATGGATTGCATGGAGAGAACTTCCTCGCGCGGAGCCTTCCCGCGCTCGAGCCTCCCAGGCTTCGCTCGCTCGCCACTCCACACCAGACAAAAGCTTCGAGACGTCTTTTAATGGCCAGCATACCAAATCTTAACACACTTCGAACTGGACGAGGCGGTCCGCGCCTACGTGGTGGCAGACGTGGAGGACGAGGAACATCTTCGTTTGGGGATGATGCCGCCCCCGAGCAGGACAATTCTTCGAAGGACCGCATTATCCAGCAGACAGACTACGATGCCAGCACCAGCCGGTTGAGCGCTCTGGAACTGGGCTATCTCGCAGACCCATACGCAAAACCCTTTCTCAAGCCTGGAGAGCAGATACCAAGACGGTATCCGATCATCAATCGAGGGACATATGTGAGGAGTATAGCCATCGACACGCTCGTCCTGCGTTTCCTCCAAGCAGAACCAGAGACTCGAAAGCAAATCATCTCCCTCGGCGCCGGCTCAGACACACGTCTCCTGAGACTTGTCGGTGACCACGCAGGCGAATCTGGAGCTGTCTACCACGAATTGGACTTTGAGACAAATGTCGCTGCGAAGCGTGCAGTTTTCGAAAGATCGCCAGCGCTCGCAGACCGACTACAACGGATCAAAGACGACGGATGTGCTTATTACTTGCATGCTGCTGATCTGCGCGATCTACCACCCTCGCTCCCTGGCATTGAAGCAGACCTTCCGACCCTGATCTTGAGCGAGTGCTGTCTGTGTTACATGCCACCCGAGCAAGCAACTACGGCAATCAAATACTTCTCGGATCAGATTACAAAACCTACTGCATTGGTGGTGTACGAGCCCATACGCCCGTTCGACGCCTTCGGCAAAACGATGGTCTCGAATCTCGCATCTCGAGGCATCCACATGCAGACTCTGAAGCGATACTCTTCATTGGATGCCCAGCGACAGCGACTACGCTTAGCAGGGTTCGAAAAGCAGGGCGCCAGAGACGTGCATCAGATTTGGGAGAGCGACCAGTGGATCTCTGAGAGCGAGAGAGAGCGGATTGAGAAGTTGGAGTGGCTGGACGAGGTCGAAGAGTGGAAGCTGCTTGCGAGCCATTACTGTGTGGCGTGGGGCTGGAAAGGAGCGTTGTTCGACGAGGCTTGGGCGGAGCTTCAGGGAGGAAGAACAAGTGCAGAAGACAGAGATGATGATACGATGTAGCTGGAGACTGGTTCCGTTGAGGTCTCAGCATCTTGGCCAAGAAGATGCGATATGTCTAATTGTATAACCACACCACCAAGGTTCACAAGAGATTCCATCACTTCACCAGAGCCTTCTCCATGACCAGGAACTCCCCTTCCTCTTCGAAGCTATCGAGCAACTGCGGCACAATGTCCGCAATACTCACCCGCCCAACTTCCTCGTAACCCAAACTCCTATACCACCGATTCAAGTAACTCTTAGCCTCGCCCCCCTCTGACAATTTGGGAACCAGCATCTCCAGCCTCGCCGTCCTCGCCCCTCCCTCAATAGCAACCATCTCCGCATGAGCGACCAGCTTCCGCCCTAGTCCCAGCGCGCGAGCATCGCGGTGTACAGTAAGAATGCCTACATCAGACACGGTGGCGTCGATTTTGTGCGTTCGTACGGAACCAATAGGAAAGGCAGAGTCGGGCGTGAAGGCCAAGTGCAGGGTGTTGCTTTCGAGCCAGGATTGCACTTCGGCGGCGTTGGTCCGTAGTTTGCCGGGTTTGTAGAGGTTGGACTCGGTTGAGGCGTAGGCTTTGTTGACGAGGTGTACGATGTGGGTGATGAAGGGTTGGGAGGTTTGTTCTTGGGGGGTTGGGAGGCGGATTTGGATGGGGGACGTTGTCATTGTTATCGTCTTCTTCTTAAGTGGTTTGTTAACATGGACAGCGTTTTGGTGGCTTCGCTGCCCGTGGAAAAATTGGCGGCATGTTTGGTGTGGTGATATAAGTGTTCAGCTGCATCGACCCGTATCTTGTAGGGCGTGCATGTGAGAATGGCTTGGCTTGTTAAGATCAGCCGCATCTTCGAATTGCGAGGAATAACATGGAACACAGTTAATACCAGCCGAGTCATGATAGATGTTGTCGTTACGGCCTCTTTCGAGAGGTAGCCGTCTCGATTACATCCCTAATCTAAGGAAGAGCGGAATGAGCTCTAACCCCAAACCCTGGTCGAGGATGAGCTCACTATCGCATTGATTCCATGAAATGATCACAAGAAGCTGCTGGTACATATCACTTCACAGCTATTATTACATGCAGAAATATCAACAGTTGCAGCAGTGTTGGAAAGGTGGAGGGTGCCATGTAATGAGAACGGCCGCTGAGCCAATTATGTCAGTCTTGAGCCCTTGCCAAGAACGCGACTTCACCCCACCTTCCACCTTCTCATCAGCCTGACTCTGAGCCCTCGAACCTCCACCCACCACCACCCACCAACACAACCTCCAAACCACTCTCCACTCCACGCCCACAACCCTTTCTTGAAACCGACCCCACGGGACAAACCCAACAAGCGATAAGACAACAACCCCTCCAGGAGAAACCAGGAAGCGCATCTTTTATGTCCGGCCCAATCGAAAACCTCAAGTCTTTCGGTACGTTCTCACCCGCCCGACTCGAAGACACCTCCAACTCTGCGCCGCCACATGCGCCCTCGCTGGTCGATGTGCGATCCTGTTCTGCGCCTGTCTATACCGGTGCGCTGGCACAGCACGTGAGGCGGGAGGTCATGTGGTGTCAAGAGAGGGGCAACAGCGCGCTTCAAATGGGGCTGTGCACGTCGAGCGCAAGAACAACAAGCTAACCCAACACTCCAGACCCGTTCGCCGAAGCGGATGAAGACGGCGGCACTGAAAAGCAGTCTCAGAACTACATCCACATCCGTATCCAGCGTACGTCATCCCTCGAGAAAGCAGCACTCACGCTCACATACTGACCAACACATGCAGAGCGTAACGGTCGCAAGACCTTGACCACTGTCCAGGGTCTCCCCAAGAAGTTCGACCAGAAGAAGATCCTCAAGGTGATCAAGAAGAAGTTCGCTTGCAATGGCACCATCGTGAGCGACTCCGAGATGGGTGAGGTCATTCAACTCCAAGGCGACCAGCGCAAGGATGTTCAGGAGTTCCTCACGGACAAGAAGGAAGGTCTGGGTCTCGAGGCCCCGACCGTGAAGGTGCACGGTTTCTAAGTGGAACCGTTGCGCGAAGCGACTCCGACCGAGCGCTCTCTCCGCCGGCAATCTACACCAAGCCGCACGTCAGGCCGATTGATTTTGCGACTTCCAGGCACCACGAGGGCTCGGATTTGGGCGCTTACCAGGCTGTGCCTGTTGGCTCTTCCCAAGAAACTGGCAACACGCGCACGAAACATTTCCGGCTATGAACTTGGCGTATACCAGCATGCTTACGATGGAATGGTTAGCGGTTGTGAATGGACATGGACTGTCTTTGCGATTCTTCTTCTTTCTTCCGTAGCTATGTGCACGTATGAAGGAAATGGCAATTAAGAATATATTCAGTAAATCACCTGCGCGCGAGCAGGATCCTTGAGGCCGTACTCAATTGACATTTAGTAAGAATGCCTTCCGGCGTACCAGCTGTAGGCATACATGAATTGTGGTTTGGATTGAAGACAATGTGGAGGAAAAAGCCTTGTATGCTCAGAATATACATGCGGCGGTGCCGTATGAAAGCTGCCCATGCAATCGCCTACAAGAATTGTACCTCGCTGACCAAAGCTAATAATCTAAACTTTCATACGTACATAAAAGTGAAATGCTCTTTCCTATCTGTACAATATCTGTACACAAGTAGGGACTCTCCGCTAAATCAAGTCATCTCTACAAAATTGCCAACCTGCTTGATCCTTCAACTGCCCTTTACTTCTTCAACTGCGACAAAGTCATCTCATCCGCGAATCCCCAAATCTGCCATGGTCCCATCTTGCCCTTCCTCAGCGTCCTCTGAACCACAACGTATTCAACGCTCTCCTTCTCCTCTTCGGCGCCAACGTCCTCCTCGATCGTCACGACCTTGCCAGCGCTCTTGTTCGTCTTGCCCTCTCGCTTCGAGATCTTCTTCGCGTGCTGCAGGCTCTGCAGCGTGTGCAGCTTGACCACCGCCTGGATCTGCGCGTTACGCTCGGTCGAGTCCTGACTCTTCTCATACGGCAGCGCCGCAGCCTTGAAACTGCACAGCTTCGGCGCCGAAAGCTGCTTCTTCACCGACCACCGCAGGAACGTATTCGGCGCGCGCTGCATTACCCGCGTACGCAATGATCCGAACAACCCAGAGCACACCCTCTTCTCCACCGACTCCAAGTTCCCCGCCGCGAAAGCTGTGTACATCTCCCTGTGCAGCTCCGCGGCTTTCGGCGCCACTGCGAACATTTCCAATTGCGGCCGCGGCTTGACCAGGAAGAACTTGAACGCCAGTGAGCCATATAAGTCGACGAAGCGCGTCTTGGCCCACGCTTTCCGCAGTTTCCAGTTCCAGCGCTCGGTTGGGTTGCGTGGCAGCACGAAAGTGTCCGGCAGAAGGCCGATGTCGTCGGGGACTTGGCCGGCGCGGAGCATGGCTTGCTGCTGCTCTTTGTGCGTGCGCTGCATGGAGGGTTGCGCGGGTTGTTTCATTTTGGGCGCGACGGGGCCATTGCGGTTGGGAGTTGAGGAGAAGGCGCGGAGTGTGGTTGTGGTGCTGGGGCTATTGAGTTGTTGGTAGCCGCTAGTGCGTTGGCGGAGACATTGTGTTGTTGAAGGGGTTTGGCGGGTGGTTTGTGAGAAGAGGCGTATGGGGAGGGCGAGAGGGCGGGACATGGTTGCTGGGTTGGTGGTAGTGTGGTTGGTGGAGTTGGTGGTAATAATTAATGATATGTCTCTCGCTCACTCGAGGCCAATGATTTGCGGAGAAGACTTCGGGGGTGTGTCTCGTCGAATGCGGATGTGGGTCTGAACGCTGTATTTAAGCTAGTCCCATTATCAACATGACTTCACTTCGCCTTAGTATAGTACAGAGACATCTGTTACTTCATTTGGAGGGTCAGATTCTGTTTCGCGGTGTTGTAACTGCGATTTCACTCTACCCTGTACACTCTTGGTACATGGTATAGCTTCAAACTGACTGCCATCATGCAGAGGCCCAGCCAAACAGTGGATCGTATTAGATCATCCCAATCAGTGCCCAGCACGCAAGTAGTTTTATTGGTCAAAGCTACTCTCTCGCAGGTGTCATGTTTGACACAAACATCTGCCACGTGCTGACAATGTCTCCGGCTTCTCTGACAAAGGAATGTTCACAACGCCATGTGCATCGACGAATCGCTGCGTCGTAACGAGCCACCGCATTCGTTCCATATCCTTCGTTCCGGATATACTAATACGAGTCTTTGCCTTGGCTCTTTCTTCCTTCGTCGGTCTCTGTGCAAGCTACCAGACGCCAGACAATAATCTCTCCTACGATTGCTTAGACACAACGAGGGATTGAGTCCATTATACGACCAAAAAAACGATATCCTTGAAGGCAAACCAGGTACTACGTTCTAATACAGCCCACTGTCCGCATTGCGGCCCCATCACTTCCGAAATGCGCCTCGAAACTCTCCTCACACTGGCTCTCGCCACCTTCGCCCTCGCCAAAGATGACGACCCAGTCTCTTCCGATACCGCCGTCTCAGCCGCAGAAGACGCCTGCTACGCCAAAATCCTCGCAACAGGCTCTGGCGCCGCCGCTGCCATGAAAGGCTTCTGCGCTCAAGTCGAAAACAGTGACAGCAACATCGACAATCCGAACTCGGCTGCCGATACTTCGATGAACGGATATACTGCTGGGGGTTTCGATCCGAGTGGGGTGACGACTACGGCGAGGCTGGCTGTAAGTAAGAAGGGGTGTAATGCTGATCTTGGGGATGAGGAGGATTGTCTGGCTGGATTTTGGGAGGCGTGTTCAAAGGGCGATAAGTTTGGGAGGGGCGTGGTGAGGAAGGGGTGTTTGGAGTTGAGGATTGAGTAGGTTAGTGATCATTAGAGGGATGGTGATCGGGACCGTACAGTGTAAATCATCAGCATGAGTGTCACTTTTAAGTTTTTGGTCAGAACCTGTTCTCATTTCAAGTACATCTAGACCTTCAGACCCTTCTCAACCTGCGCCTGATCGGCATCACTCTCTACACTGACACCAGTAAGAAGACCAAGTTGCGTGACATCGTAGCCGTTCGCTGCCAAGTACTCTCTGAACGCCGCGTCCTCGTGCTCAATAGTATCTTGGCCAATCTCGGGTAGCAGGAAGAAGGCAATGGCCGCAGAGAAGATGCACAACGCGGACGAGATGAAGAACGGGTACTGCCCAGCCTTGATAGGATCGGTATCCTCGTACCTAGTGTAGAGGATATCAAGCACGTGCGTGCCAACAAAGGCGCCGATCTTCCCGATTGCGGCTGCAATACCGTAGTATTTGCCACGGACACCGGTAGCACATGTTTTGGACGCAATGAGGCCGATGTTGTCGCCAGGACCGAGTTCGCCAAGTGCGAGGAAGACGCCATACACAACGACAAAGCCGCCGACATATTCTGTCTTGGCGAGGAACGAATAGCAGCCAGCCATGATGAAGCCGACGATGGCTTGCGCTGTGATGCCGTAGATGAGTGTCTTGCGAGGTCCAATCCAGTCAGATACGAAGGCGCCCAGAATACAGCCGGGCATGTAGAAGAAGATAATCAGGGTGTTCCATCCAAATGATTTCCATAGAGCAGTCTCGGGACCGAGCAAGTTGGCAACGATGGTGGAGCTGAAGATGCCGAAGCTATAGCCGCTGAAGTCGTAGGTAAACCAGATGAGGCTGACGACTGCAAGGCGGAACCAATAGTATTTGATCGCGAGCAGCCAGGGAGTCTTTGCCTTGGCCATAGATTCGCGTTTGAAAGATTCAGGCTCTGATAGCTTCAGACGTAGATACAGAAGCGAAAGTGGCGGTATGACGCCCAAACCCAGACAAACACGCCATGCCACACGGAGATGGCTCTCAGTCGTGATCAGGACTACGATCATGGGAACGATGGCCGCGACCACGAAGCCGAAATCGATCTGGACGTTGGTGAACAGCACGAACCAGCGGTTGCGTGTGCCCGCCTTGAGTTCTCCGGTGCTCTCAGAGCAGCCGACACTGCCTGCAGGATACTCGCCCCCAATGCCGATGCCCAGGAAAAAGCGGTAGGCTGCCAGTGCTGCGAACATGCCACCGACGCTGCCACCTGCGCCATAAGATCCGGCGCAAAGTGCTGCGCAGACCAGGACGATGATGGTGCTGACGAAAAGACTCCACTTCCGGCTGATGGCGTCGCTGGTGTATCCGAAGATCAACATACCAAGGACAGTTCCAGCGAAGGTTATCGAAGAGACATTGGCCTGCGCGGCGCTGCCTTTGTATGTGTCAGGGTATATCTTTGCTAGCATGGTGTTGACAGATCCGATGACGCCGTTGAGATACCCGTCTGAGAAGAGGCCAGCACCGCATGCGATGACCGGCCATAGGCGATCCCATTGCGACTTATTCGTGTCGCCGATGCTGCCGCGGCGGTCGACGTCCCCGTGGGTATCTGAAGCAGAGGGCTTCTTGTGGGTCTGATCGTCCATGTTGAAGCGAAATCCTCAGCTTGAGCGCAGCTAATGCCTGTATACAGAGTTGGCTGTCCAGAGGAGACGAATGTCCAACGAGATAAAAATGAGCACGTGTGCAGATGCAAGAAAGATTGCCGGAGGGGTTGCTGTGCCGCAGTACAAGACAAGGCTACGCGCAAGGCTTATGTACGCCTGCAGTACTTTCCACATGGGCATGTGATCTGCAACCTTCTGCAACCTCGGAACACCGGCATCTTGACTCTCAGAAACGACGTCTGAGCGCTCTCTACCTCCAATACTGTGTTAGCGATATGGAGGGCCAGTTGTCATTGGTAGGGAGGCGGCGAAGGAATTGTTGAACCGATGAATGAAACTCAGCACTTCTCGCTTCCATTTCATGGGCTCCACTGTTGCCGATAAGACTGCTAGAACTGGTTACGGCGGCATCTTTGTGTGATAGCCCCACTCTTGCGGTGATACCGAAACCCTGAGTGGCGTCTGCAAGTTGTCGACAAGCTTCATCCAAGCTTTCGATCGAACTCTCGCCAAGCACGTGGGGTAGATTTCGGCTGGCAGTGTGGTTAAGAAGGAGTCGGCTGTAGCGGCCGTAGGATGTGGTTTTAACGGGATTGACGTTGGTGGCGACGTGATGGTAATGCTCAACAGACTGCACCTTTTGTTTGAGTGACGCATGTGGTGCAGGAGGCGGGAAAGCAGGCTCCTGTTGTGGAGGCTCAGATGCACCACGACCAGCGTGGTACGAGACCCAACGAATGGAGTGGAAGGAGATCTTAAGCATTTGCGTTTCCCGACTTTTGCTGGACCAGAGAGCAGTACCGGAGAGTCAGCCCTGCGAGGCTGGAGCGTGAAGAAGGTTGGGAATAAGGTGACGAAGGTACGCTGCAGCCTGCACGACATGTATCGACAACTGCTCGTGAAGTAAGGCAAGTGGGTCGTGGTTTCTTTGGCATGCGTGGTGCATGTGCTTCGCGGTTGTGCTAGCGTGACAGTGGCCCCTAGTTATAATTAAAATGAGTTTTTTTGGCTTGATGAAGGACGCCGCGGATTCTTGACGCCAGACAGGAATCGCAAGCCTTCTTGGAAGTGCGGCGTCGACAGCTGGTTAGGTTCGCAGCGTTCTAGCTTGTAATCCGAATCATTGCGTTTGGACGATCATCCTCCACCTTTAGGGCAAGATGAACAACGTTAGCTATTGTGTTTCCATCTCCGGTTGATCGATTCAATCGTCCGAAACAGCTGACGGAAGACCAACATCCAAGACCCGGGAATCTAGAAATCTCAATGCCTCTCATCCTTGCTACCGTTTTCTAAGAAAAAAGAGAACACTCACAACTGTTTGGCCTGCTAGGCGCTAGATGGAGCTCACACTTCTAGACACCCCGGCCGACGGATACGAACCTGGCGACAAGGTTTCCGGAGTAATAACATACGACATTGCATCGGACCAAGAAACGATACATGATGTCCGTCTTTACTTCGACGGGAATCTGGTCATACGCCCATACAAGTACAGATATGAGGCTTACAGCTCTGTTCTGATCCTTGCCGAAGAATTGCAGATACTCTTCGACGGACCTTTCACTCTGCGACAGCAACAGATGACTTGGCATTTTACTTTTGCAGTCCCTTCGAATGTGATAATTGATGGCCGGTATACCCAGTCCCTCCATCCATGGACCACCGGTTTCCGCGAAGGCTTGCAAATATCTGTTCGATACAGCATTGCTGCGACCATCCGTCTGGACTCCAGTCCTGTCTCTGCTCATCAAAACTTCGAGATCTTACACGTCAAGCCCTCGATAAGGCTCGCAACGTGCGAAAGCTGTAGTCGCATGCTCCTGTTTCCAGCTTTGGAAATTAATACCGAACAAAGTTTCGCATTATGTCAATCGAAGTGATCCTCAGAAGTCAATTGATGTGGCAGAACGATCTCGAGATCTTACAGCGCGTGGCAACCGCTACGATACGGCAAGACGTTGAGGTTCTTGCCAATAGTCACCCTGTTATGCTCCCGGAGACTCTTGGTCTGCAAGACTTTCACAGTCCCAGAGTGATGAATGTTCCTCTCCACTCTTGTTATTTAGTGGTGCCTAAGGTCTTCCAGGCATTCACACTGGTCGCCAAGATAGTGGTGAATCAAAAGAAGAGCGAGCGTCACTTTCTGTTCAAAAGATCTGTGCCGGTCATTGTGCATGAGGAACCCATGACCAAGGTGTTTCCTCCTGCGTACTCATGCCCCTTAAACACCATAAGCTGAGGCGCTCAAATCTCGGGTTTTCAAGTGTCATAGGTGTTGTTGCAAAGCTTATTACTTGGCACTTGACCGTCCGGAAGCGGAAGTGAGTGAGAGTATGCCGCCTCCGTCCAGGACCCACAAATGTTCTCATCAAGCTATAAAACCCTACTTCCTGCTAACTATTCGAAGTTGCAAGAAGCTATGTCGTACCTTGATTCTGCTATAGATATTTCTTCCCCAGCTGGACAACTTTATTCCTCTATTCCGACAATCACCAATCTCAATTATTATGGCCACAGTTTTTGTCATAGGAGCATCAGGCAAAGTGGGCTAGAAAGTCGTCAAAGAGCTGGACGTGAATCACGAAGGAATCGCTACAGTGCGGCTAGCGACCAGTCACACCGAGACTGCTGAGAAATGGCGACAGCAAGGACGCGAGGCCGTTGTTCTGGATCTCGACGACCCCGAAACTTTGCCGGGAGCATTGGACGGCATTGACAGAGTCTTCTTGGTTACCAGATACACAACAGCCATGCTGTACCAAAGCAAGCAATTGGTTGACGCCGCCGTAGCCGCTGGAGTCAAGCTCATCGTACACCTCGGTGTGTACAGTTCGGGTCAGGACCAGATTCCGCACTTCGCTTGGCACGACATGGTGGAGACTTACATTAAAGCATCCGGGCTGGCTTGGACCAACCTTCATCCCAATGTCATCCTGGACTCGCTCTTAGCCACCGAGCAATCGATCATGGAGAAACGCTCGTTCGATGTCATGTGGGGAGAGGCTGCTTTTGGTTGGATTTCAGCTGCCGATATTGGCAGTGCAGCGGCCGCAATGCTTCGCGAAGGGCCCGAGAAGCATGCCGGTGCTGATTACGGTCTTAGTCCAGAGGTCCTTACCGGTTCTCAGGCCGCTGCTATCATCACCGAGGCTACAGGAGTCAAGATCGAATGTAATGTTCACAGCTAGGATTGTCTCGCAGCGTATGTCGCATCGATCCCAGACGCTGGCACTCGCCTCTACCTCGAAAGCGCTGTGCAGGTGATGCGTCTTGGTGAGAGTGGACAAATGCGTTACCAAGCCACTGTGTGCAACGACTTCGAAAAAGTCATGCATCGGCCTGCGGCGAGCCTTCGCGATTGGGCACTTCAGAATTTAGTCACAAAGGAATGAAAGTGTTGAGAATGTACCCGATCACAGGTACCACAGAGCATCAAGAAAGAGCTGCATCTCATACGTTTATGTCTTTGCAAATGTAGTGCTTATCAGACCTTCCCAGTATCTGCGTAGAATGCAAAAGAGCCCCCTCCCTCTTCTCGGTCTGCCTCGTACCAATCCCATGCCTTGCCGACCAGCTTATCTGCACTACCCAGGAGAAGCTCCCTAATAGCATTGAGAATGACTTTCTCCCAGTTGATGTGTTGGCCTGCTTCGCGGAAAGTCATAGTGTTTCAGTTGGTACAGTTTCGCTAGAGAGCTTCGGCTGGAGGCGAGAAGAATTTTTTATGGCCGCGAGGAAGCTCCTGTTTATGGTTTGGCAGGTAGCGAGATCAGGGAAGGAGAGGTAGTCGAGAATCATCTCTAGGATTTCTGTGATCTGTACAAACTGCGATTTAGGCGAAATGAGAGGCGTACGGGGTAGAGAGTGCGGCCGTTTGGAAGGGCTACTTGCTCGCCATATTATGCGACATGGTAGTCTCGACGAAGCGCCCAAGCGGTGCAAGCTACTAACGATGATGAAGATGATGAGAAGTAGCTGGGTCGGTAGCAGAGCGTCAGCTTATCCTGTTGACCTGCATTCAGTATTGCTGTCCGCAAAGATGTACGTCTTGTCAGATTTTGCGATTGGATCTAAATGGAAGAGCAGGATAAGGAAAATAGCTCTTGACAGACTCGTAGAAATATGTGATGAGGTGGATTCAGCCGCATTGGACTCAGCCACAATAGCTGGATCAGTTCCATCGCGCTTAAATTCACAGCAACTCGCTATCGACACAATGGCTTGAGAGCTTCGCCAACTGACAATGCATCGCATACAATGTAGTTGGACGAGGTGCGCGATCGCCATCTCGGATATTTACTCTTTCTTGAGCAGCCATACTTCAAAACATGCGTGCAGTATGACTTTGGCTGAGAAGCGAGGAGAGTCTGTCGGCTGAAGACGATACCTTGGTCATACTGTAGCACGGGATGCAAGACTTCTCACAGCAATACAAGGTAAGGTATGGTGGTACAAAAAAAATCGAGTGAATAGTAATTCAGAGCTTGCGATGATAGTATTTCTCAACAATGTCCAGCGCCGTGGTCGAACCTGCAATATCCGGAGCTTTTTCCGCTTCGATATCGGAGGTCCTGTTTAGGACCTTGATACGTCATGCTCTTGAAGGGGCAAAGTTGGATTGCACAGCCAACATGCACGTAAGCTGATACCATACATTCATTAACGCATGCACTGATAATCAGGAACACACTAGATGTAAGGACACGTTAGAGGAATGCAAGCTTCTGTCAATATACCAAGCGACAAACAACTACTGTATTATCGGTGCAGTACATACCATAGCCAGAGCGCTCAGCTTTTTTGGTGATAACGAGCTCATTCTCATGGCGTTCGACATGGTGATCATGATTCACGCATTTCCGCTTACATGTTCTGCTCTTAGTAACTACCTGCTCATATGCCACCTGGATAGGGCAGTCTGGTCTGAAGGGTTCAAGGCGAGACCTTTAAGCGATCTTGTAAGATCAACCGACTCTGGGCTCACCTGGCCATCTACGGGCTGGGCACTACACATACGGTGTAGGTATGGCATAGCGGTGGCTCAACCTATGACAGATTGAATTTCGGGACAAGCGACAAATTCCTTTTCGCCTCCCTAGTCTAGAAGTCGGGATTATCAGATCTGACTGTATCACAGTTTTACTTTCAGCTGGATCCAAACTTCCGCTTGCAAGCAAATATACGCCACCGGATTATCAACGTCGATCTTGGCAAAATAAGCACCGCTAGGAAGTGCTGCTTACTGTTCTCTACGGCACATTTTTCATGCAACGTCGCTTGGCAGTGGCCTGGATATTCTCGCGCACTACCAACGTACTTTATCGAACGTATTTGTTCTTTGGGATGGTGGAGAGGTTCCAGTTGCCATGGTCAGGAGTCAGCACTTTGCATGGATACATGAAACACGTCTAAGTCACACAATTCCAAATAATCTTGCAACTATACTAAGTTGCAACAAACGAGCTGATATTATTGTTCGTGTGCCTGACACTTGGCAGCCTTTCTGGCTGTCGCTTTCGAGGGCAGCCAAGGCCTTCAGACTTCTATTTTGTGGATCTAGAGTAGGCATCTGTAGTCTTCACTGGCCGAAATCTCAACCGCCAAGGTTGGATGCGCCGTGCGATGCAGCGCAACACTTGACCGCAAGTGAGACTAACAGGCTACAGTGCCTACGATAGGGCGAAGCAACCGGATGTACGTGAGAACCACAATCCTCGCGGCCTTACCGGTACATCAATTTAGTCAACATTAGATCAACAGGCAGGTACAAATACCGCAGCGTTGCCTCATATTCCACAACTTCTCTTCACCCAACAGCACATCAAACAACAGCAACAGCTATCTTCTTCATCTTCAACTTTCGTTGGCATTCTCTTCCAATTTCTATTACTAGCAACGACTTGTTCGATCAACCAGACTTCAAACTCACCCAAGGACACCATTCGTACCATTTCAAGGCCACCGCGACTTTCCATCATGCATCTTTTCACCATCGGTTTCCCCCTGCTGGCTGCTATAGGCAGCCTCGCGGCTCCACAGGGCTTCGTACTCGACATTTCCATGACAGTCACGCTCCAGAACTCTGAAACCGACCCCGGCTCCCTGACCACTTTCCAGAATGACGGCCGCCGTCAGACGCTGCCTCCAATTGGTTCATCTGGCCCTTTCTCGATTGTCGAGCTCAACGTTGGCTCGAGCGTCGTTCCACAGGATCAACGCTGCCAGATCCGCGATGAGAACAACGATGTTATCCGCGTTACTCGTGGCTCGAACAACGATACCAGCTTCTCCGACGGCGACGGCGGTATCTGGCGCTTCGACGCTGGACCTAAACTTGTCAGCGCCGTCATTTGCGACCCGGATTTCGTGAAGGACGAGGAAGACTTCGAGATTCGTATCTTTCTCAGCGACGGCGAGAACTTGGCTACGCAAACAGTCACCTCTTCAACAATCTTCACGAGTGCTGGCCTTGAGTTCGAGGCGCGGGAGCCACTCGATGCTTCCGGTCCCTTCAACACCGTCGCCTTGGATATCGGTGCCGACGTCAAGCAGCAGACTCTCCGCTGCCAGATTCTCGACAACAATGGTAATGCCATTGAAATCAAGCGCGGCGTGAACGAGGACTTCACTTTCGCTGATGGCGGAAACGGTCTCTGGAACTTCCTCAACCCGACAAGCAGTGAGGTCAGCCAGATTATTTGCGACCCTGCCTTCATCTCAGCATAGGAAACCACTCCTCGCCATACAGACCTTGACGCGATTCGGAGCCTCACTCGTCTTTAGGAGGAGGGATTAGCTCTACGTGCTATCTTCCCCTCGCCATAACGTCCTTACCAAAAGTCTGAGCGTCGTCAACATCGTTCTAGTTTCACAGCACAGTCATTACAACTAACGTCACTGTAGGGGAAACCGGACAGTAGGGGAAGCCGGACAGAATTTCGGACTTCCTA
>PEGC01000117.1:0-13178 GCA_002921095.1 Cladosporium sp. SL-16
CAACCGCACCGTTCTGGTTACGTTGCGGAATGGCACCCGAAGGTCCGGACAATGGATCATCAGCGGGATTTTAAAACATGTGAGACGACTGAAAAATCCACACAACCGCGTGGTCTTCACGTGGGCCCCGGTGAGCCCGATCTTCGAGTTGGGCCAAAAGGCAAAGCAGCTGGCGCAGCGATCTACGGACGAGGGTCGAGTGATCAGAGAGCGACCTAGGTTGACCAGAAGCGTGGTTCTAAGGACACAAGAACGCCTGAGGCGAGCGACTGAGCAGGTGCCGGTAACTGTCGGAGAGTCTGTACGCAGAATCGACACTGCCTGGCCTGGAAATCACACTCGACGCATGTACGACGACCTCACCAAGAGACAGGCGAGCATTCTCGCGCAGCTCCGCACGGGAATGACACCACTGAATGGGTATCTGCACAACATCAAGGCAGTGGAATCGAACCTTTGCGAGTGCGGCGAAGCAATCGAGTCGAGAGAACATTTCGTCTTACGCTGTGCTAGGTGGAGTGAGCAGCGGAAAATCTTGGGCGTGTACACAGACGAGGACATTTTCTCTCGTTTGCTCGGAGGCAAATCTACGATGGATACTGACGACTGGTCACCGGACATGGATGCAGTGCGAGCTGTGATCCACTTCACTCTAGCCACCAAACGATTCGAACATGACCGTAACGAGCGAGTTCGAGTGACACGATAACCCAGTCCGTGAAAGTCGACCAGAAACCTGTACCCTACTAACACTTAACGCCGCAATGCCCTACACACCCCCGTACACACGGCAGGTCCCCGCTTCATCCGCTGAAGATAGGACGATGAACACTTGGAAACACAGCTTCAAGAGCGCCCGCCGACCGCCAAGCACGAGCACACGGAGACTAGAGGCAATATACACTGTTGGAAGGGCTTTCAGTGATGAGAGAAAATGAGCATAGAGGTTCGTTTTGTTCAACACCGCCGGGATGCAGGTATACTTTGTGAAGTAAATAGTGCAGTGCCCTTCAGGTGCTTAGCGCCGGGCGAAAATATATTCATCATCAGGACATCTGCATTGCTGTCCACACCCTCCACCCCCCGCCTGTTGCGATATATATGAATTCAAGCTCAACGCGTCCTGCAGCATAATTCGAGGGTCTCCTGAACAGAGTCAGAGTCATGCTCGTTAATTCCACTACACTCTAGTGCCCGATTCATTCTGCAGTCACCCGGTCGCGAAGTCTATCACACCATGTCCTCAAATTTACCGCATCCTAGAACCATTGCCCTCGAGCGACAAGTCACTATAGAGATCCGAGCCGGCAATCTCGCAAAAGCGATCGAAATTCTGCGTCTCGCTCAACATCGTGATCGTACGTACGCATTGAGTCTGCGAATCTTGTAGCAATTACGCCGCTGATACTAGTAGTACACAGGAAACCAGTTACATTCCTGGATCTGCCAGCGGAACTACGAACTCGGATCTACGAGCTGAGCGACTGCCTTCGAGTTAAATGTGACCAGAAAAAGAAGTTCGGCTTCGCCAGCACTATTCATGCAGATGTCGCTAGCCTCCACCAGATACCCTGCAAATATGACAGTGGCATGAGCTTGATGTAAGTACATACGGTGGGACCATAACTCATGCTCGAAACTGTACTTACAGGCTGCAAGTCCTGTACCTCGGGGCATGTGCAAGTGTGGCATGTCGATATCGCTGCCTAATAACAAGGGCTCTTGGATCAGTTGCAGCTACAACAGAAGTGTAGCTCAGCAACCCGATCTTACTCGAGTTTGCCGTCAAGTCCGAGACGATACCTTACCCATGTTCTACGGAAGTAACCACTTTGTGCTGGGTAGCGACTATGACGGGACTAGTTACCGCAAATGGCTTCGTGTCATCGGACCTCGGAATGCCGCATTGCTGCGTACCGTCACTCTGAGTTTGGGAGTGAAACCAGATAAACCATGCCAGCGAGAGATGACCATCAACGGTGCTAAGGCTATCTTCCAATGGCTGCACAGTGAACTTGGACAGCATACGAAGATAAACGCAGCCTGGTTTCAATACGATTGGCCGTACCTCGAGAGCGTCGATGTCCTACTCACAGAGCCAGCATGAGTTTGTACATTCGGTATATAGGATAATAGTAACGCAGTCGTTCAGATTCTTCGAACCCATAGCGATCTCTTCCTTCTCCTCTGGGTCGCGGATCTCGACTTCATCATGTTCAGATACCTGGCATCGGCACAGACACACTCGATCGCTGTGATCGTCGTCCGCTTGACACGCGCGCCTCTGCAACCTGGATGGGGGACATGTTCAATTATCTCATTTCCCATGACAAAACTGCAACGCGCGCTCTCTCTCGCATTGCCAGAGGTAATATTGCCTTGATCCGATGCAAAACAGTTTCTGCATCCCCCGACACTAACCCTAGGACCAGCGGGGACCGATGACGACATTCTGGGGGAGAACTACCCGAATAGCTCCAAGCCCCGTACTCTCCCTTTGACCCGATGCGCGAGCAACTCCTGTTCCTAATTACGCTTCGTTCTCCCTCTAGGATACAACCTCGCTATGGTTACTGCGACAAGGAAACGACGCTATGATGACGAGTCGAGTGATCTGGATCGACCAGCTACACAATCTGAACCAGCCCCGAAAAGGACTCGAAGGCGCAGACGCTTCACGTTACATGCCGACAACCAAGATTCATGTGCAGGAACGAAATACCAGCAAACGCCGCCTTCCCCCTATTCGACAAAGAACTCAATCGTGTCCGAACACCGGAACATGCGCGGCCATGCAAAAATAACCTCGAAAGAACAAACCAAGTGCCAACTCACACTTGAAGCCGAATTTAAGAAGAACGATTCACATAATATATTGGAGCAAGAGAGAGAACAAAAGGAACACAGACAGCTAGGATATCCGACTCCACCTCTTTACGGGGAAGGAAAAATTAAAGAGGCCAATGGTACTAGCTTTACGATGCTGAAGAGCTGGACACGCAACGGAGCGCAGCTACAAATCTCACGTAGTGGCTCAGCCTACGAAGCGCAACTTGAGCCTGTTTCACTGTGCGATCCGGCTGGTAAAGAGTTTGAGAAGGCTTGGAACGCGTCTCTGGAGCACCAGCGATATCGTGTGCAAAAGTACGGCCATGACATTGCTACTGAATGGAACCGCGGCTCTACGCCTGAAGATGCCCGTAAGCAGTATGCAGCAAAGTGTAGAGCGCTTGTTGAGGACATCAGTAATTCAGATGATTCAGAATGAAGTGTTAATTGGCCCATCTTCTGGATGCATCTCGGGCTTGGACATGATTGGTAGGGGCGGCGTTACAAAACGCCCGATCGTGAAACGCGCCGCATTTTAGGCGCGCGGCTCCGAATATGCACTCTACTCTGAACGCGTACAAAGAGCACAGCCTTCGCGTGCAGAACGGAGACAGGACCTGCATTTACGATGAATGTTAAGGACTTTGCGACATTGACTCCGGCGGACCAAAGAACCCTCAAAGCCATGCAACTTGTCCTTGATGCTATCGACAGTGGTGATGAGAAATACTTGCACCATAGGCGATTTGTAAGACGGAACGCAGGAGCATTTGGCGCAGCCACAAGTCCTACGATTGCGCAAGAGCCCAACATGCCACCAGAACTCTCGGAGCTTGGCTTTGGCCATACGACTGAAGCCGACCTTTCGAACGGAGAAGACGATATGCCAACCGACATCAGCTGCTACGTGCTGACTTTTGCCGCAACTCCGTGGCTCCCGTCTATCGGATTCTTTTTTGGCACTGGCAACACTGAACGCTATAAAGAGACTGGCGGAATCGATCTAATTTTACCACCCACGACTTCCCCATCACTGTATCCAGTTCACGGGTACTTTCAATTCGATGCAAAGTATGGACAGCTATGGATTCACGCTAGGCACAGCGGAATTCGCGTCGACGATCGTTCTCTGGGCAGCAAGGGAAAGCAACTGCTGGGTAAAACAGCCCGGATAGCTATCGGTCCTTACCGCTTTAATTTCAACTTTGACGTCATCGACGAAGAAACATTCCAGGCCAGCAAAAAGGTACATTTCAAGTCCCGCGATCTAGACGCAGCCCCTTTCGAGTCGACTTCAAGGACACCATCGGTCTGCGATCTACGCGTCCAAGACTGGCTTCTGCACGGTATCGTTGGATCGTCATCAGTATCTGTGATCCATGCAGCGACCAATATCAAATCTGGGGAGGTTGTGGCTCTCAAACGACTGCGATTTGGCGAGGCAGATGGGAAAGCAGAGGACGAAGTTCGCTTGTACAAGGAACTTTTCGATTGTGTCAAGAGCCACCAATATAGCTCATTCGTGATGCAGAAACACTCGATCCTGGAACACGAACGCCCTTACACTTCCATACGAGAGGTTTACCTTTTGTGGAAGCCCCTGGCGCGTCGAGACTTTTCCTTCTTCGGTCTGTCAAAACCGTGGTATAACGAACCGGAGATTCTGAAGAAGACTTTGTTCGTGCAGGTTCTACTTGGTCTGTCCGCACTACATGACCGCGGATTCATTCATCGGGACATCAAACCGGAAAATTTGGGCGTCGTCGAGCTTGGGGAAAAGCCTTACGCAGTGATCATCGACGAGGGACAGGCCATTCGTCAGAGTGCGACGCTTAAACCCCGTCCTGGTCACTGTGGTACCATCGGCTACCTTGCGCCTGAACTAGAGAACATTAGCGTTGCTCCCACTTACGACAAAAAGGTCGACGTCTGGAGCATGGGCGCAGTGGCTTACTTCCTTTTTGTCAATGGGAAAATTCCGTGGAGTCGGAAGTTCAACATGTTTGTACCGGACTTAGAAGTTCAAGGTCGTTCACTACACCTGTTCCGCGATGCTCGCAATAGTCTAATATCTCGCGCTGAAGGGACTTTTGAACATCTGATAGGACGAATGCTGGATGAATGTCCACAAAAACGTCCCGAAGTGAGGGAGGTACTCAGACATGCGTCCATTCAGGGCATACGCCACGCCATTGACGAGAATCCTGGGTACTGGAAGGGGCCAGGACAGAAGCGCCATTTGAACGCATGACTGCATCAGTCCATGATGCTAGCTCTCGATCCTTTTCCAAACTTGTTTGCACGTATCGAAGTTATCGGCGTGGTCTGGTCTTCGGACGTCGACGCTTCTTTTTCTGGCGCCAAAAAAGGAGACTTCCGCCGCTCGCTCCAGCCAACAAATCACAGTTTAGCAGCCCATATATACTCTGCTGATGGCCCAGAAAAGCCACCCGGGCACTGGCAGAACCAAAAAAAAGCACGATAGCCCCGCACACAGGTGGGTGCCGAGCGAGCCTGATCGGTTGCGTTGGACTCATTCAGCACAGACCAACTCCGCCCGGGTCGCTGTTGGCTCGTGCTCACATCCGACTTCCGTATACGTCAAGAAAACAATAGTATACTGGGACTTTCCTTTTCTGTCCTTCAAAAATTAGCACATTTCGTGTTGGTCAATACCGCGCGTGGAGCGGCTCATCCCCGCTTTCTCTTTTTCAAATATCATGTCTCGAGGCTCGAGTCCTCCGTGCTCATGTGCTAGAACAGGAGGATCGCGTGTAGCAGTACATCCCGCTCAAAGTGTAACTGGCTCCTGCCCTTCTTGGTTGGCTGACCAAAGCGCATAGCATGCGATAGCGAGACGATGGAACACTTGTTTCATGCATCGGGCTGCCCAGCTTTTTCATGCATACCAAGTCTGCCTGTATGATCGCATCACGCCATCCCATGCATGGTGCGATGCAGCTCAGACCGGAAATGTGAGACAGCTCAGCTCATGCTTGTTTCGTACTTTGCGATTTCGCACATGTCTGTCGACCACAAAAGCAAATTGAGATTCGTTGCTAGTTATACCATCTCTAGCACTCGTAGGGGACAAACAGAAAAGCAAGCGGGGCTAGCGTAATAGCTGAGGCGTCAGCCATTAGATTTTCTTCGTATGAACGGGCGACAGGTAAGCTCGCTGGTAGGTCTCATATCAGGGTTGGACAGACAGTATGAGCTGATGTTCATGGCCCGTCACTACAATTAGCAAGTGAAACTAGCAGGCGATCTAGGCCTACTCTGTGCACCCCTCAGCGCTCAATGTCTTTCCTTTATTCGCTAAGCTCATACATCACGCCACTCGAACCTTGCATCGTGGCTTGGCTAGAATCGCGATCGAGCTACATTCTAACGAGTCGTAAGACACTCAATGCATCCGGGGTAGCATCCGCTTTGTAGCCACAAGTGACTATCCCAAAGACGCGCACGTCTTATGTCAGGGTTTTGTCAGAGGATGAGTCAGAACATCATGTTTTACATTGCATATGAGATGGATCTTACAATACTGCATCTACCATATGAGCTTGTTCATACAAGTTGCATCTCAAGAATTGATCTCGAGTCCGACCATAGTTGGACTGCACATTGACTCTTGTCTGGCAAAATTTACCAAAGCAATCTATCCAATTTTGACTGCGTATGACCTCCTGTTGTCTTTGCATCCTAAGGACAAGGAAAGTCGACAAGGATGACATCTTCATCCGGACACGTCGAGTGTATACTGGTCGATTCCATACCCACGCTCAGCTCCT
The DNA here is from genome assembly GCA_002921095.1 of Cladosporium sp. SL-16. Taxonomy (NCBI): domain Eukaryota; kingdom Fungi; phylum Ascomycota; class Dothideomycetes; order Cladosporiales; family Cladosporiaceae; genus Cladosporium; species Cladosporium sp. SL-16. The sequence goes on from PEGC01000117.1 coordinate 6,621, forward strand.
TCCTCGACAAGTTTATTGGCCTACCTGCCAATTCGTCTCCACTATTCCTCGACTTGGAAGGAGAAAATCTTGGTCGGCACGGATCCATATCGATCATCACCGTTCTCCTTGTCCCCGAAGACACTGTTTACCTGATAGACGTCCACCATCTGGGTAGTCAGGCTTTCACGGTCACGAAGAACAAAGTCTCAATCAAGAGCATCTTGGAGTCCGCTACCATCATCAAGGCTTTTTTCGACGTTCGGAACGACTCTGACGCTCTGTTCAATCTTTACCAGATATCTTTGGATGGGGTCAAGGACGTTCAACTTATGGAACTGGCTTGCCGACCAGGACCGGACGCCTCCAAGAAATACCTTGCTGGTCTAGCAAAATGCGTCGCAAAAGACAGTGTCTGGTCTGATGCACAGAAAGAAGCATGGCGACGTGTAAAAGAAGGCACGGCTTCGTTATTCGACTCGAAGACGCACGACAGACCAAACGCGTTCAATAAGCGCCCGCTGGACAAAGACGTCGAAAGGTATTGTACGCAAGACGTGACTGTTCTGCCTGGATTGTACAATATATACGACAAGAAATTACGTCGTCCGGGTGAGAGTTTTTGGCAAGCGCAAGTACAACAAGCAACAAAGGACAGGATCAAGCTTTCGCAGACACCCAAGTACGACGGAAGAGACATGAACAAGGCATTGGGTCCGTGGAGTGAGTCCGAAATTGAGCAAGCGATCGAGGACTGGAATGAAGACGTCATGTTCGAAGCGATGCACGGAGACCAAGCGGAAGACTGGGATGAAGGCCTCCTTGACGACATCATGATGGGAGATTACGACGATTGTTATGATCATGATGATTATGATGATTATCAGGACACTGCCCGGGATTGTATTGGGTGGGAGGAAGACATGATCAAAAACGGAGAATGGTTTTGAACAGGAAAGATGACCCAGTATTGAATTCATAGGATATTGTTATAGAGCACACTGAAGTTCAGTTATCTACAGTACAGTCTCGTGGCAATCGCACGAGTGACCGGCCAATCCTTTCCCGAATCCAGCCATGCCGCGCCCATCACCGCTTCCAAGGTGGAAGCCATAGCTGTTTTCGACACAGCACCATTCTGATAGGGATTCTTGGTGACTTGTTGATCGATACCCATCGAGTGTCCGCGGTCGTTTAGGTTTTGATTAGACGCAAGCTCTTGACATGTTCTCTCACAAGTCTCTGACAATAAAGTTAGTAAACAATTGCCGTTGAGGTGTTGGGATTTGCATACGTCTTGACGTGTCGCCCTGTTCCCACCAGTGATCCACGATTGCGAGTCGAAGCACTGCATCGCCGAGTAGAGCAAGGCGTTTGTTTGCAGGTTTTCCCACTTCAACGTCGTTGCACTGGTGGTCATTTCCTGGTGTCAGGAGTGCTTCTTGAAGCAAAGCCTTGTTCGTAAAATGATATTGAATCTTGTCCTCGAGGGTTTTTGTAGATGCCATGGTGTAGTTGTTCTTCAGGTTGAATATGATTTGAGAAGCTATTGCAGCTGCACTTGTGGCGAATTTATGTTCATGTTACCGTCTCTGACATCACAAACTGTCCGGACCATGAGACATTGATCATGTCATCTGTACCTCACGACCATCGCTATCGTAGGTGTTCTTCTGGCGACTACGTAGTTTTGTCGTTGCATCCGATCGATCCGGCTATGGTAACTTCGTCTGCGTTTTGTGGTACGTCTTGCGGCATGAATGATGAAGTTTCAGCGACTATGAGCAGGGACGGACATCCCTGGCCCTTCATAGGCTTTTACGATCCAATGTCGGTTCTCGTCAATGGCTCGGACTTGATCAATACAAGTGTAACTTTGGCCTAAAACCCATGACGTATCCATGTTTGCTCTGGACGTGAGTCTCTGCCGTAATCTTTATCACGCAACTTAAGTAAAGGTTGGTGGAAACGGATGAATCAAATCCATGTGGTCCAGCAGATCGTCTGCCCGTATCATCGTTCCATTCGAGTAGTCCTGTTTGAGGAGAATACTAGAATGGAAGCTTGTGGCGACTGTGGACCATTGGGCGTGCACGTCGCGGAGTGCTTTGCGGTTCGCTATCCCAACCTTGGTGACGTTATTGTGAGGTTGAATTACATTGACGAGATATCGTCATCACATCCGGCGGACCCGAATAGCTTTGAGTAAGACATGAAGTATGAGGTCCCAAGCCGGTAACGGAAGTATAAGTGTGAACACGCGGAAAATTTCCAGGCTTTCTTAGGTCTGTATCATTTCAGTGTAATGTTTATTGATTTACTCTATGTAAGCCGCGACCTTCACAACATTGCTTTCTCCATTTCAGCTGCAGCGCGTGGTTCTTATCGGAACACTCCTCGTCCCACAGCTCAAGCATTGCCTTCTGGAAACACCAGTGAAGCATCTTTCTGGCACAACAGATTTGCTCCTCTCCCCACTGTCTTTGATTGACGTAGTCCTTTCTAAGAAAAATACTAGGATGGAAGCCCTTGATCACTGAAAATGTATGACAGTCATCTCCCGTGCCGACAGACTTTCGCTTCCTTGTACCTGCTGCTGCGAGCGAAGAAGAGAACAGCCTGATGCCTTTTACACCAGATCGACGTGCCACGCAGGTCAATGTCAACACCACCTTGGGCTGAACAAGTTTTATGATCTGTAAACACAGATTCTGCGCTTCGACCAGATCTTTTTCCAAAAAATCATCTCTTTCCTGGATAGAAGAAGAGCAAAGCATGTTGGTGTCGAGCAGCTGCCAGCCAGGTCTGCAATCTTTCGTCGGTATGTCTCTCTCACTTCAACCTGGTATCATTACACACATCAAGCAAGAGTCTCTACGCGACACGATCGTAAAAATTGACTTTGAAAGCATTCTCGCCTCCGCCAGTGCGCTTGCCAACCACCCTAGGCCCGCCTTAAGAAGCTCTTCCTTTTCTACCTCCAGACCATCTGAGTTCATGGTTATCGACTTGTCATGACTTTCAGTCTCATCAGCCGTCACATGGGTTCTGGTGCTGACATGTCCGGGAGTGACAGCATGTAAAGACAATTGATGCTGGCCAACCATAGCCTGTCATCATGACTGAAAAGGTATAACGATATCGTACACATTTCCACACGCGATTTGCGTCCAAGGCTCCGTTCCAAAAGCTTTAGCAACGATAGACCACTGCACTTCAGTCAATATTGAGTTCGGCCCGTAAGGAATCTGAGTCCTTGTTGAGCTTTTCGAGATAAAGCCTGTCGGCAGCAAGCTGAGTCTGTTTCGCTTGGGCATCTTCCACAGCTTTCTTCGCAGTTTCGGCAGCACGTTGCGCTTCATCTGCGATGCGTTGCGCTTCATCCGCGGCGCGTTGCGCTCCATCGGCAGCACGTTGTGCATCGCTGGCAGATTGTGTGAGGGTACTAACATCAGGCAGACTGTTATGGCCGGCCTCGATCTTTTGCACCTGCAGTTTTCGTTCTTGCTTCAACCGGTGCAGCTCCCGCACAATCTGTCCATAGTCGGGTTCGTCTTTGCCATCTTGTCCGGGGTCGTGGCATGGATTGGCTGGAGCTTGGCTTTCCACAGTGTTGGTGGGCTCGTTGCTGGGTGCCACGGAAATGCTTCCTGCTGCAGGCTCAGTTCGAGCAAGCGTCTCGTTTTGGTTTGACGAATGACCAACTACAGTCGCCGCACTAGGTGTGGCTTCATTCGATGCCAAGTTCTCGTCCTCAGTTCGCGCAGCTGTTCCTGGAGACGGGTGACTGGGCTGACTTTCGATAGATGCTAGCCTGTATTCAGCTTGCACCTGTGACACAACTGCTGGTGGGGTATCTTGGCTATTCAGGTAGTGCCGTTCGCTGGTCTGTTGTAGTTCAGACCTCGGCGTGTCCTCGCATAACTCAGAAGTACCATCAGAGGTTCTTCCTCCCGTCGAAGAAGCAACCATTGCAGATGGTGTGTGGGTCTGTCTCCCCATGTCTTTCTCCGCGCTTTCCTTCATGCTTGTGTCCGCAAGTAAAGCTTCGTCAAGCTGCCAGTTTTTATTCTCCCACTGCCAGATTGTAGGGTTTGTTTTTTGCGCTTGTTGTTTCAAAGTCGCTTTTATTGCACGCCTAAGCTTTTCTTCACCACATTCCTGGTAAACTGCAGAACGGTTGATGCGAAGCCATCGATTATGTTGTTAAACGACAAGCCATTCTTAGGTTCGGTTTTAAGCGCCTCGTATACGAGATTGAGGTTGGGTTTGCGGCGCGGCGTGGCTTGCTGTTTCCCATGTAGGCGCGACTCCCTCCGATCATTTGTTTCCAAGCGTCTGTCAGGTGTCGATACATTTATAGTGTTTCCAGGATCATCAGTCTTTTGAGACACAACCCATGGCCGCCATGATCCGTTATTCTTCTTCAAGCGTTTGGTGGGCGAGTCTGGCACATCGTACACATCGTAGTCTTGGTCTTGGATTATCAGCTTGATGGCCTCTTTCTATTTCAATATGATCGTACTTACGCCCATGAGCAGTATTCATCGTCTCTGGTGTTTAAATCGTGATATGCGAGCAGGAGCGAACATTACGGCTCGCAACGCGCGCGATTTCATGAGGACGCGTCCTAAGAAGAGGCCGTGCACAGGGCATCAATCTCGCTACGCATCTCTGAGCAAGCGTCGAGCACCCCGCGCATTTGGTGTGACGACATATTTGCACGGCGCTGTTCCGGAACGACTGTAGCTGAGTGAGAATGTTGCCTGTACGAGCACGGAACCTTTAGGCAGTTTTTTTGTACAACAGTTCTTGTGAAGGGAAACTACAACAACAAGTTTGCATGATTCTGCATTGCGGGAAAGTTGCCAGGCTTTGGGTGTGTACGCATTAATGCTCATCTCGATGAATCGGGCAACTATGAACTTTGTGCTGTATCATCGACCTCTCTGGTGACACGGGCTCAAGTAAGACGTTTCTCACAAAGTACTAGGCTATCTACCAAACTGTAAAGCTAAAGAAAAGACAGACCAAGGTAGGGCGAGCATTCGCGTACATATACTGTACAATGCTCGCCATGCAACCATCGTACGATTGTTGCGGGTCACGTGCGTAGATCGTCTTCTAAATGAAGATATACTATAGGCACAGCCTATATTCAGGGTGTAGCCTGTGACATCTGGTCGTGCTTATTGAACACGCTTGTAGCCGAGAACCACGGTTGGCCCTTCCGAAACACGTTGCCTGACTTCCCAGGGTATCTGCTTCACCAATTCCTTCTTCGGGGCCTGGCGTAGGCCTTAGATGGGATGGACGAGATGTAAACGTTATCATCAGCGGGTTCTGTAGCCTCGAGCTGATGGTCGATACTGTGGAGCGGAACCTCGTAGCAAACATCGTACGAAGATGAGCTACTATCTCTTCAACGTTCCACCGTTGCATGGCCCATTTCGGCAGCCCTCACAAAACGCAGTTAAATGAGGTCCATTGCGTTCGCCCGAGAAGAAAGGCGTTTCGACGTTGATCCCAGACCACTGTTGAAGGCTAAGGATGCTCAGACCCCTAGCTTCACCTACCTCTTCCTCATGAGTACTGGAGGCAGGGATGCAGGGACACCCAGCCTCTCCAGCCTCTCAGCTTTGAGAGGATGCTGGTATATGTACTCACCTTCTGTCTGCTCAGATACCGAATCAATCAACTCATCTATTATTCTTAACAGATGGACCTGCTTCCGGTCCATCCGTGGCTGTGTATTGTGACTGTGGTGCTGAAAAGTGTCTGGGCTCAGTCGCCGCACCCTTGGTGCTGAACTCTGACAGGGGCATTGCACTGCTGCTGACGCCGAAAGATGTGTTGTTTCGCGGCTTGCTCTTGGTATCCTGCATTCGTAGCCCACCGTGTCGACTAGATGTCCTCTACCGGCCCTGTGCCTGCGCGGAGAGTCGCGTGGTGACCTGGGCAGCACATCGTCGTCGTGGGTGGACGTGTTTGCGGCCGTGTTACTTGGGTTTCCCTTGCTCTTTCGCACTCGCTGTGTGCGCCTTGTCCAAGTTGCTGAGGTCTCTTGGCTCTGCCAACTGTTGCCAGTGACAGGTTCGTAGCCGGCACCACGTACAGGTGGACCTCATCGCCGGCCACTCTCAGGTATTGTTGAATCTCCTGCCTGACGCAGTGTGCCCTCTTGTAATGAGCACTCCCAGGACACCTCCAGCTGAGCCCTGTTCATTGGCTCAGCAAGCGGGCCAGTCAGACCTGCAGGGTCACGTGACTGAGCCAGGCGAGCAACGACTGCTCGGTTTCAGTTGAGACTGAGATGCTCATGCTCAGTCGAAGACTGAGCAACCACGAGTCTCCTTGGTATATAGGATAGTTGGAGTTCCATCTTTCATAGGAGCCTCGTGCTCAACTTAAGTAACTACCTTGGAGTCATTGTTCATAACGCAACTTGATCAGTGTGCTACTCAGACCAGTCTTCCTTACCCTGAAACCCTTAGTACCTCGTTTGCGTTCCTACCCCGAGTACACCCCATTACACCTCTCTGAGCTCACGTGGCGTTCACTTTGGGTGACAAACAAGGC
>PEGC01000118.1:0-13605 GCA_002921095.1 Cladosporium sp. SL-16
GACTGCTCGGTTTCAGTTGAGACTGAGATGCTCATGCTCAGTCGAAGACTGAGCAACCACGAGTCTCCTTGGTATATAGGATAGTTGGAGTTCCATCTTTCATAGGAGCCTCGTGCTCAACTTAAGTAACTACCTTGGAGTCATTGTTCATAACGCAACTTGATCAGTGTGCTACTCAGACCAGTCTTCCTTACCCTGAAACCCTTAGTACCTCGTTTGCGTTCCTACCCCGAGTACACCCCATTACACCTCTCTGAGCTCACGTGGCGTTCACTTTGGGTGACAAACAAGGCTTGCCAAACAAAGCTGACTAGTTCCTCGCTTTGACGAGGCAAAGCAACCTCTGATTACGTGAGCAAGTAAACAAAGCATTTCGTTTGCTTTGCGCGCTTTGTTTGTGGACCAGTCTGGGCAATGGCCTTTTCAAGAGCCCCAATGCAATCACTCTAGATCCCCAGAACCCCGCATTCCCAGCGGAGCATTGCGTCGACTCGTTCCGGCTTCACGGCGAGCAATACTCTCGAAAGATCCCCACCGCCTCGAAAGCCGGTACTAGGACGAGAACATCTGCAGTTGGGCCCATGGTGAAGCGCTGGTAAAAGCAGTGATCGGAAAGAGGTATACTACTGCTACATTTGCGAGTGTGAGAAGAAGCAACAAAAGCTACCGGTGCTTTGCGGCACGAAAGGTGGGATTGACCATATGATGGTGCATGGATACGATCGCGACGGCACCAAAGTCGAGGGGCCGCGCACCCTTCAAAAACGCAGCTCGGTGTTCAGCAACCTCGTGACGACAGCCAATTACGACGTTCTCAAACGGCTGTCCATACGGTGGATAGTATACTGTCAGATTGCGTTCACAATTCTCGAGAACGGCTATTTCAGAGAACTTCTGACCTTCATGAACGCCAGTCTCGCGGATCTTCTACCTCGAGCTGCGTCTACTCTGCGATTGTGGATCATGGTCCACTGTACCATCAGCTTCAGACCAGTATTGACCATTCTGCCCGAGACTCAGACCATATTGACCATTGACCAGTGGTCTATTGACCGGACACCATTTGTATTGGACCATTGGAAGCTCTGCTTCAGATTTCCAAGGCATAGATGGTCACTATCGTAAAGGGCGACCACCTTATGCCGAATTACCTTCTGACTGCATACAAGTCTGGAACCATTCTGCTCTCCTGCTGTACGGATGATAGCTACTGAAGAAATCCTCGTAATCAGTCATCGTCTCAGGCTTGGTTTTCCACACTCGTAAACCGTGCGGGAATCTTCGGAAGAACGTGCCGAGCACTACGTATAACTTTGCATACGCCAGCGGCATGCCAACACATTGCCTGGTGCCTCGTCCGAAAGGTACCATGTTGTGGTTGAGGCGTTGGGTCTCCTTCGGCCCATTTAGCCAGCGCTGTGGATCGAACTTCATGGGATCTGCGAAAGCGATCGGGTCGCGATGCATCATCCAGGACGACATGCTGACGATACTGCCACCGGGAAGAAAACATTGGTCAAATGTGGCGCCAGGTTCGGGAACCACACGAGGGAGACGGCCGACAACGCCGAAGGAGAGACGCAAGCCTTCTTTGATCACCGCTGTCTGGAAAAGAAAGTCAGTGTCGACAGTTACGCGCGGCAGTATTGGCCATTTACCAGGTATGGCAGCTTTTCAAGACCGAGAAATGGTAGACTGCTCGTACGGTTGGGGAAACGGGCACTCAACTCCGCGACTAGCTTTTCGTAAATCTCTGGCTTATTGAGCACATGGAATGCGGCCACGGTCATGGCGTTGCCGGTGGTGTCAGCTGCTGCAAAAAGCACACTGTATGCTTCATCTTTTAATTGCCATGTTGTTGGGACCCGAAAGCCATCGGGCTTATCGTCGTCGGAAAGCAGCATGGTGAAGATCGTTTGCCTCCCTGGATCTTTACGATTCCTGATCTTCTCCCTGACTGTTTCGATTTGCCGAACGCATTCAGTCTGCATCCGTGTGACATGGCTAAGCGATTGTGAGAGGTGCAGTGTCATCCACGATGGTATGCTGAGCGCAAGGCTTTGGAGAGAAGGGAATTGCTGAAAAATCCAAAGAGCCGGCCCAATTCCACGCGCCATTTCAAAGAAGGTGGCCCCGATGTCGTCCTTGTCCAGAAAATTGTAGCAGTTGTCGAAGGCGAAGTCTGATATTACATCCACTGATACGGCACGAAAAGCGTGGTGGAGATCCACAGGCTCGTCACTATCGATACCCGCTTGCATGCGACGGCAGATCTTGTCGGCCTTTTCCTGAACGATCGATTCCAAGGCGAGGACCTTTTGCCGCTGAAACATAGGATTGAGCGCGGCCCGTTTGATCCTATGAACATCGTTCGGCGGTGTCCCAAAAGTCGAGCTTGGCACACACAAGGCATTGTAGAAAATCGGCGACTTCCAGTACTTGATACCTACACAATAGATCTTGTCGTAATTCTCGGGGTTGGCGAGGTGGACTTCGTCCGGAGTGATTCGTACGATCGGGCCATAACGGTGGTGCAGCTTCTCGATCTGAAGGTAGTACCTGCCATTATAATATGGCTGGTAGAGTTTGGTGATAGCCGGAAGGAATGGCCCCGGCACGCCGGCCAAAGGATGAAAGAAGCGACAATAGGTGCACACGCACGCAGTGTAGACAACCATGACAGATACCAGGACGACCCATATGTGCTCTGCCACCATCCCTGCCGCGGTGTGCAGCGTCATTGTCCGGGCGCGAGAGCCGGTGCAAGTGTGAAGCAACCAGCAGTGGGGTGCAGGAAAATCGACGTTCGGTGCAAAGGGACGTGGCATTGCGTGGTATGTCGCTGTGACTTTAATGTGGCACGTGGGCGCTTGCCGGGGGACGCGCGTGCCCCGTGGCCTAATTGCGTGCTATTGCGGGGTGCGGGGTCATCCACCAAAAGCATCAGGCTTTTTGGCGGCCTGCAGCCACGACTTGCTCCAGTACACACGATCGCGTTGCTGAGCACCTACCTGTTGAAGCGCAGTCACGGGAAGTTAAAGCGCCGTGGATATCTCCGCTCACCTAGCGCATCAAGCAGTGCCCAGCCCCTCGCCACGTGTTCGGCATGACTTTGAGCGGCCAGCTCAACGTAGTTTGTCTAACGTTACCCGCATGGAGTTCTTCCCTGCGGCGAATACTGATCAGCATCGGTACAGGTACAAGCCGACACTCACGAAGTCGACAGTGACATTGAATCCGCTGTTGGGGCTAGCATGTAAGCACGAGAGACGATCCTGGACTATGTAGACAAAGCATCCTTACCAGCCCCCGATAGCTCGTCCGACACAACATCCATCGCCTCGACCATTTTTCACCACCGAGAGCAATGGGGACGCACCTATCACAAGTTTCGCAGCGGACGGAATGACTACTGGAGCCCAAACGACGAGTAAGTAGCCTACTGAGTGCCAGGAGCTCTGTCCCGACAGCTCCACCGGGCGTTGCAACTTCTCAACACGGTTGACTTTTCGCTCACTGTATCAGACTGCAGAACGACACGCTGGACATCGGCCACTACATGCTCACTCTGCTTCTGGGGGGAAACCTACAACTCGCGCCTATTCATCGAGAAAATTGCCATCGAGTACTCGACGTGGGATGTGGCACCGGCATCTGGGCCATTGATTTCGCCGATGCATATCCTGCTGCTCAGGTAGACGGGGTGGACTTGAGCCCGATCCAACCAACGTGGGTCCCTCCAAACTGCCACTTTGCCGTCGATGACGTTGAGGAAGAGTGGACATGGCCCCCTGATCACTTCGACTTCGTGCATATCAGGTGCCTTATGGGGAGTATATCCGACTGGCCAGCACTTTACAGGCAAGCACATCGGCACCTTGCGCCTGGGGGTTGGATCCAACATCTGAACATGTCTATCCAATTCACAAGCGATGATGGGACCGTAGGCCCAGGCCACATTATGGACGAATGGTCACAGACTTTCATTGAAGCTGGGGAAAGGTTCGGTAAGACGTTCAGAATCGCGAACAACTCCGCACAGTTGATCCAAGATGCTGGCTTTGAAAACCTGCATCAACAGTGGTACAAAGTGCCAGTGGGTATGTGGCCAAAAGATAAGGTGAGATCCGTGCGTAGCCCTTGCGTCAGCCAGATCCGCCTAATTTAGTCTCTGGAACCTCAGGTTATGAAGGAAATTGGCCTTGCGAACTACTATTACTGTCAGGAAGGCTGCGAAGGCTGGGCTCTCTTTCTACTCACTTCGGTACTGAGGTGGGAGATGGAAGAAATACAAGCGTTTATCGCCAAGTTTCGCGACGCGTTGAATGCCGGCAAGAATCATACACATTACAAGGTGTAAGTCGCTTTCTACGCCCAAATTGTACGAAGGCAACGTCCTCTAACCGTGATTGTCTTTATAGTGGCGTTGTTTGGGGTCAGAAGGCTTGCGATGGCTGAAAACGCAGAGGCTCCGCAACAGTCAATCAACCAGGAGGTGTCACGGGCGGGAGGCAGTGTGCGCAGTACGTAGGTATAGTTGCCAATCAGATCAGATACAGAGCTATGTACGGTCTCGGTCGCAACCCGATGGCTGCTTGGATGACGAGGACGTAGCTCGAAGAGCTACAAACACATGGAAAAGGAGAAGCGCATGTCAAGCCGGAGCCCGGCTTACCTGCCTTCTCAAGCATTATGAGCAATGTCACGGGATCCGGGATCCCGACCGTGACACGAGATGGTGCATGTGAATTGAGGTGCGGGAGCACCCGCTGGGTACAAATCTTCGGAGGACCGGAGGGTTGTGCTGGGCTACACTAACCCTAATTTTCACACTTAACCCCAAGGTCCCTTGAATTACCCAGAGTTTGCCTATGGTTTATCTCAGCAGGCTCAGACCCTCTGTTTGAGGCCTAGTGCGCGGGGATCAACGGGCCGTGCCAGGGAGCCAATAAGACGTCGTTCAAGTTCATACCTCTCACAAAGGTGTTTTGATGTGGGGTAGAATTCAAGCGATATCATTGGACGTGAGAATTGGGTTGACGCTAACACCGGGAAGAGAGCGGCTGTTCCCGCTGAGATAACCTATGGTGCGCTGTCTGCTTTCGAGCGATATAATTGCTGTACTTTTGAGCTAGTTCAATTTGGGCATAGGCGGTATCGGGGAAGGTAGCACCGGCTCTGCCTCCGGTTGGCTTGTCGGAGAGATGGGTACAGAGTTCGGCGCCGGCTGCGGACAACATATTGCCTGATGCGACGGCGCGAAACGCGCCCTGCAAGTGCTGCATACGCAGTGCAGCAGTATGAACTAGGCACAGTCTTACATCGCATATCGTATACCCATGTCCCTGGTGCGTGATTTCCTAATGCATCCAAAGACTTCCCAGAAGCTCAAATATTTGTCGGAGGGCCCTCCGAAGTTGGACGGGAGACTGATGTGGGAAGGCATATCATTAGAAATGTCAATATTAATACACTTTGTTGGGTGACGAATCAATCGTCAGACCTCTCCGTTGCGTCTCGACTTGAAAGGCCCCTTCGCAAATGCAAAATGCCCTTGACGCCAGCTTGCGCTCTCGTCAATAACCGCAGTCGCCCGCTGGCGCTGTCGCTGCTCGTCATCCTCGACCTCATCGCCTTCTCGGACCTCGGTCATGACAGCGACCTCCACGTCTTTAGTGATATTGTGACCATGAGACCCATCCTTGCTTGAATTTGCCTCGCTCCAAGATTTCATGTCGTTCAACTCCACAATTCCAACCATGCGCTCCTCGCTCTCGCTGAACGTTACATTGCCCATAGGGTTTCCCTTAGGCGCGCGAACTCGCTGGACTTTCGATTTTAGATTTCCGCCACCAATAGTGAGGAGGTCACCAGTGTTTTCGTTGGTCTTGTTGGTCGAACGCATCGTACTGACCCAAGAGCTAATGTGTCGTCCGAGCAACATGTAGAAGAGAGGATAGACCATTGGTAGGTTTGTAGTGACCACGGCAATGAAGGTCTCGCGGACAGCCCATGAGCCCGCCAGTTGCGCGCCATTAATAGGATCCTGTGCAGATGTCAGCAGTGCAATACAATGGAGGTCGAGAGTTATGCTGATTCTTACTGTGATGATGAGAACACATCGCAAGGTGGCGCAAGCGATGACAAGGACTCCACCGCCGAACAAAACCATCAAGCCCGCTTTCTTGAGCGGCTTAAGAGTCGCTTTCCAAAGCATAGGCAGTGGGATCGACAATAAGTACAGGTCTGTGATGACATTGAATGCCAGGTAAACCCAGACGACCTGAGCGGAGACTGCAGGTTGGCAAACGTCTGAAGAATATCTGGTTAGCGGTGCACATACGACCAATATTGGCGCATCACGTACCTCCCGGGTCTGGGTTGATTTGCCAGTTGCGATGGAATGGTCGGCAGCCGGCGAACAAATTGAAGACCACAGTCAGGTAGCTGACGATCACCAGTCCGTAGCCGATGTAAATGCGAATCTCATAATTCCTGCCCAAACCTGCCTATCGCAAGGGTCAGCGGCCGTTCACCTTCGGTGTGTCGGATTTCCTTACGCATAAACGTGTATAGAACACCAGCAACGAGCCCTTGAGAGCCCAAAGCAGCGTGCCATAAATTGTCCAGCCTGCAAGTTGGATCTTGGAGCCAAGAATCCTGTAGGATGAGGTTAGGTGCCGAACACGGACTCTGATATTGGGTCCACGCTTACCTCAATGCCCATTCCGGGTCGTCGTGACTGAGATTGGCACGCTGCTCTGGGGTCATGCCATTGTTGGCAAGACCATGTGCTGCATTACCGACAGAGTATGCAAGAGCAGTCTCGACGGAGTAGAATATCTGTAAGATATCGATTAGACACGCTGGGCCCGCGTAATGTGCCTGTCGATTTTCATACCGCTGCAAACCACACGAGATAGTCATCAACCTGAAGCCGCTTCAAACCGACAGACAAGATCCGAACATATGTTCGAAGGATTGTGATAGTGAGGCCGATGCCAAGTAGTGTAAATGCTTCAGTATTGAAATGACGTGCAGCAGCTTGGGCGGCCGCTTGGGCTGCCAATTCCTGTGGCGTAGGTTCGGGTGCGGACATTATTGTTCGAACGAATCTTCCGACTTGGGAGCGGCATGATCACGACTGAGCATTTACATATCTATATCCTCGAGGCCGCATCAATCAAATTGGGTTCAAGTCGTTGGTATAGCTCATTAAGGCCGTGCGCAGAGGAATCCTCCCGTACCCTGCATGTACCCTGCATATGCGGCTTAGATTGCTCTCGGAACTATAGCTCTGGGGCGTCATAAAAGGCCACACTACCGCCACTTTTAGTTTCAAGCTATGTACCAATTGCGAGCGGGCGATTGCATGTCTAATTCTTGTGCAACCTCAACGCCAGACTAACGTCGTTGACTGCAGCTGTTTTGCTGTTCCTCGACACGACTCCGAGACAATCACAGTGCAGCAAATCATATCAGCACCACCTCCGCATGGAGAGCTTGACTGTGTCGTCATCGGTGCAGGTAAGTCTGATGCACCCAGATAGAAACAGACACCCAGGGTGGCAAATGCTGATCGCGCTTGAACAGGTTGGTACGGTCTTGCAGCCGCGAAGCAGTACCACGGCACACAGCCCGGACGGTCCCTGGCAGTGCTTGATTCCGAAGCATCACTTGGAGGGACACGGGCGGACCACCGCCTGTACCCGGGACTTAAGAGCAATAATTTGTTCGGCACATACGAGTACCCTGACTTCCCCATGGACACGGAAACGTTCGGCGTCAAGACAAACGAGCATATTCCGGCCCCGGTTATCAACAGATACCTCGAAGCTTATGCGCGAAATTTGGCATCGCGGACTTTGTACGCCTGCAGACCAAGGTCTCGGTAGCTGAACACCAGGGTACAGCCGAGGGGGGCTGGGTACTGACCGTTGTCGACGCGAAGCAACAAGAGAGTAAATTGTTCGCGCAACGACTGATTCTGGCCACTGATCGTACTTCAGATCCATTCTTGCCGCACTTTGCTGGCCAGGAGGAATTTGGAGGCAGAATCTTCCATGGCAAGCAGTTCTTGGAGAACCGCGATACGTTACAAACAGCTAAGGCTGTGACGGTTTTCGGAGCGTCCGAATCCGCGTGGGACGCTGTTTACGCTTATGCCACGGCTGGGGTCCAAGTCAATTGGATAATTCGACGTAACGTTATGTCTTACCTCGGGGAACGAGGCGATAGGTCGAACGCTTTGCTGACTTTGGTTTAGCAACCGGCCATGGATCGTATTGGATGGCACCTCCATTCGTGACACCTCTCAACAATGGATTGAGGCGCTCGCAAGTACGTGCACAGATCTTGACCGCCATTAGTACCAAAGACTGACTGATAATGAACAGACACTCGCTTCTTGACATGGTTCAGCCTGTGCATATGGGGCAACGCAGACGGATACAATGGCATCCGTCGCTTCTTGCACGGCACTGCTCTTGGACGAGGCATAGTCAACACCTTCTGGAGCATCTTAGGCAACGATGTCATGACGCTCATGAAGTTCGATTCGCACCCAGAAACCGCCAAGCTGAAACCAAGGACCCCCATTGGAATAATACTACACAATACTGCGCCTTTGACACTCTCCTTTTCACATACCGTAACCACGGCCCAGTCAGTTGTACGCATGCCGCCTGAGCTACGTCGGACGAGTGGTGGCAAAGAAGACGCTACAGAACGATCTGTGGCGCAATCGTTGCCTTCCATCTCAGATGTTCTAGGCGTGGAGGGTTGGTCGATATACCACGCATCTACGCGAGCGGGAACAACAACCACATTTGCCGACCCGCCAGCTGCCAGGCATATCACGGTCTCTGATCTATCGTCAATCTCTCGATCAGACTGGACGAGGCTCTCTCCACATTCGCGTCGCTTGCAATGTCGGCAGGATATATCCCGGCTTCTAGCAACCCCACTGATCCCATCGCGCGCTTCGTCTCATCTGCAGACTGCGCAGCCGCCATCAGTTGTCCGCAACCCCAGTCCACTCAGCATCAGTCCCCTGCTAGGCAAAACTCATTTGTATATGCGCAGCCGCCACAATGCCCTTCACCTTTGGTAGCACCACTTAGCTTTCCATACAGCCACGCACCTTATCCAGCAGTTCATACTCAGCCGAACTTACTTCCCAGTAAGGATGTTGGGACGGTGGATCATCCATCAAGTTCCAATGCTGCGCCGTCTATGCACTCAAGTAGCCAAAAGTCCAGAAGCTCCACCAACAATCGCGGCGGGGAGCGGGCGTACAATGATTATGTCAAACGAACCCTGAACATGCTTGATCTAGAGGGGGCACTCAACGATGTGAGATACCTCGAGATGGCTTGAAAGCAATTAGCTTCGAACTGACACAGAGAAGATTTCCCAAACCAGCAGTGCAATGAGCGGATTTGTCCGCATTTACTGCGATCATTTACAGCAGGTATTTCATTCTACGCCTACTCCTTCAGGCCTACCTACCTTGGCTGAAGTTGAAGATATGATGGCCAAGTCACGTCTCCAGCTGGATTCTCTCTCGAAGATCCACGAGAGAAGTCATAGCACAGCACGTTGGCTATGATCGGCGAGCAGCAGAGCGAAGCAATCAGCAGATTGGCGAAGTCGCCAAGCCTTTGCTGCAGGTCAGGTTCTATGAGTCCAACAGTCGTGAGACCGCACCCGCCGGCTCGCATGCCAAGAAGCGCAGAGGTGATGGCATTTTTTCTAGTCGTTGCCATCATTGTGGTCGCACTAAGACGCCTGAATGGCGGCGAGGGCCCGATGGTCCGAGGTCGTTGTGTAACGCCTGTGGTCTCCACTACGCGAAAATGATGAGGAAGCATAGCAATGCAAATAATGGTGTCGCTGCAGCCAACGGCTTAGTCCTTCGCCGCCTTGAGGATGACATACCGTAGATCAGAAAAGCCAGCACGCTCGCTGATGATCGCTTCATGTCTGATTGCTAAGGTGGCGACGGATCGGCCCAATTATTTCAACAGACCAAATACGATCGTTGTTCCCCAGCCGCAGAATAAGTACTGAGTTCGGATCGCGAAACGGTAGTTGGCATCCGCGTCGACTGCGTTCGTGACCTATTTTTAAGGGGAGAAATTGATCTGACACTCGCGTCGATGCCTAAAACGCACCCGCTTTCCAATCTTGAGAATGACGATATGCTTCAAACACGAATGGTCATGGGTCGTGTTGAATGGCAACAACGTACGGAGAAGAAGATGCAGCGCCTTGATTGCGACTAAACCTCGCTGGACCTGGTGTAGAAGTGAGAGCTCTGCTTGATAGGTAATGTTAAGTCAAGACTGTAAGAACAGGAAGAATCAGTGATTGCAAAGGTTGTTGTCATAACAGAGTTATCAGTCAGCTCGCTGAAGAGATTGCAGAGCCACCCGGGTCAATTTGGACGTTCGAGTGGCTCTGCGCCACTCCGCGACATTAACCGAACCCTGATCAACCTACCAAGAAATCAATCAAACAACCGCATTTGGCTTCCTCACGTGATGCCGCTATCGAGATGGGTCCCTATAAGTGCCAAATTGGTGGACCCGGACATAATCGATCTTTGCTGGTGGTGCATGCCAAGACGGCAGTCGGATGTCCAGTCATCTTCCCACTCACGTCAACGCCCCGCTTGTTTGCAAAGAACCCTAAGCTTTCGAAATTCCAGGGTGATGATGATGATGATTCTCATTCAGGCTATGCACGGAGACCGTATGAGCCGTCCCTGATCGCTGCCTAACATTACAATGAACAACGCCTTAGCACTCATGACCCGAGAGATTAGCCAACACCTCACTCGACCCTCATGTCCGAAGAACGAGACAGTCTGCCAGTCTGGTAAAGAAAACGGATGGAAGCTTTGACGACCTTCAGATCCGGCTTCCAACTCTCGCGTGGGCCGTCCACAAACTTGCCCGTCCTTGCGTCCTTACGGCCACTCCATCCTCCTAGCAGGTACGAAGCGTCACCCCACCTGTCGCCTGCCGCTTCCCGCAATGCTTTGCGGGCTTCAGCATACAGATTGCAGCGCAGCAGCACGTGTAGCACTGTCTCGTCGCCGCGTCCGCACTCGCACGCCGGACTGTCTCCGAGCTTCTTCCTGAACAGACAGGCGTTCAGCCCACAGTGCTCCGTCCGAGCCTGCACCAGGATGGACGCCTCGTCGGAAGACAGCGCGCCGTAGAGGCAGAGCGTGTGCTTTCCCGACCAAGTTGGTCCCGCGTCGGAAAGCGGGGTGCGTCCGTAAGCCATCAAGTACGTTACGTTATAATCTGAGGTCTTTGCTGATTTGACCGAGAATCTCGCTTGTTTAGCCACTTTGCTTGACCTGAGAAGCAGACGGGTACGTGGCATTTACCCATCGTCTGAAGTCGGTTTATAAATGATAGTTGTGAGGAACTGTGGCAGTATTAGCAATCTTACCTTATGTCTGTTTCGGGAGTGTTGCCGAGTATACCTTCCGCTTGTACCTCGTCGTGCCGCTAGTAGCCAGCATACCGTCCTTAATACTGCTGGTAGCAAGGTGGTTCAGTAGGGTATGGTTTGGCGTGCTGAGCACACTCGTGTCCTCCTTGTGTGGTGTTGTGTCGTTGAGAATGCTCTTGCCCAGGAACACGGGCAATGAGGGCGGATGTGGAAGCATGTTAACTACGCGAGAGGAACGCTGGAATAGATCGCCCTCGGGATTGCTGTACCTGCCGAGGTCGAGCAGGAAATGCGGGATCTGTTTGGTGTAGGTTCCTCGAGGGAGTGGTTGCCGGGGAGGCTTTTGCTGTTCCTGCTCCTGTTCCTGCTGCGGTTGCCGTTGTTGCGCAGGAGAAGGTGTCCGAGAAGCTTGGGTCAGAGATATTGACAGTGGCTTTGAGACTTCTGGATCTTGCTTTGTCCCTTTGGTTGAAGGGATGTCCACTTCTGTCCCGGGTGCTCGCATTTCCATCCGGATTTCTATTGATTGTGCAACAGGTTCTGCCGTACCATGAGCATGGCTCTGGATGATTGCAGCGCCTGGTATCGGTATCGGCTTGGCTGCCCGCTCGCGCGCCGTAGCGGGTAGCGAAGCCAGAATCTCGATATAGTTCACGAGAATGTTGTTATGATCAACGGTTGTAGGCAAATCATCAGAAGTTATCATGTTCCCATCGACTAGAAACTTCAGGTGATACGTTCCGGGCTTCAATTGCAGCGTGGTAGCGAATTCACCCTGCTCATCCCGATGCAGCTTAATTTTGCGATTCCATTGTACGAATGTGCCGGTAACGTACACCCTCTCCCCGGGCCCGTTCCACGCAATTGGCGTGGGCACTGATGACGCTATCATCGCCCGGGTTTCTGAAAAGGCCTCGTTGTCGCCAACGTCCTCATCGTCCACAGTCGTCGAGCTGAGTACGCTCGCCATCCTTGGTAGTACATCTAAGTTATTCTGTCCAATCGCACAACTGATATCCTGCGGCGTGATACTCGGTGATCCTGGCTCATGCACCTCCTCTATAGGCAGCGGCAGCCTAGGCGGCCAACCATAGGAAGACCCAGAGGCAGGCTGGCTCGACGGATAGCATTGGTGTCTCTGGGGATATGAGGATTGCGCTACATCCACAGGACGGATGGGGGGCGAAGGTTGCGGTTTGTCTTTTGGCGAGGCATATCTAGCACTTTGCTGCTTGAAGTGATCGTTCCCCTTGAAGCTCGAGCCTGGTTTTTGGCTAGTGATGTTGTTGTCGGGCCTTAGATTTGATGTACCTTCGCTGGCGGTGTTGGAGCGTGCTCTTGAATGCGGAGTTATCGGACCGTGGGCGAGGGTGGCATGGGCGTAAGCCCGGGTAGGCTGGGTTGCAGTCGAGGCGGAGCTGGAGGTCGAAATCAGTGGCGCAGTGGGCGGGGCTCCGGATTTTGCGGTGGCTTGTGAAAGTGCCGGCGCACTGTGCTTGCGGCGTGCGACGTGGCGGGCAACGGTGGTCGAGATGGGCGAGGTGGTCGAGATAGCATCGCTCTTGCTGTCGTTGCTTTGCGAATTGCCCATCCCCGCTAGTGAGTCGGTATATCAGTCGATCCTCTGCGCGTTTAGACGGCTGCTGTTGGGGTGCTGGCAGCGCATGGCATAGGACGTGCGTAACGGGAAGCGCAAGGATACAACCAAGCGAATCGGACGCGCCTGCATGGGGATTTGTACAACGTCGATTTGGCGGGGAAAGCTAGCTTTGTGGGTGGACTCCTAGATTCTAACCCGGTCAGTAGCGCTAATCGTGCCGGCCAAGGCTTCGCGCGGCCAGCTACCCCTCGTCTCGTCTCAGACTCGCGAGCGAGTGCCGCACAGCTCAATGCAAAACACAGCTCAATGCAAAAGTTGGTATAGCTACGCGTCTATTCCCTTTTCACATATACTATTCAATCACCATGGCGTCTAAATACCACCAGGTCGAGGCGGAGATTGATGAAGCTATTAGTTTTCAGAGAGACCAGACGGAACCTATTAAAATTACCCATTTGGCCTCATTGTTTAATGTCCCCTACGACCGCTTACGTAGGCGGCTCCAAGGCAATGACTCAAGAACTACGCGCGCTCCT